>CAJPEX010002493.1:0-38887 GCA_905338405.1 Notodromas monacha
TATTGAATGTTTGTATGTGGATGAGAATATTGTATAAAGATATTCGATCCAGAATAAGAACTTAGTTCTTTTATTCTCGACTCAGTCCTGTAAAAGAAAGGACAACACCATAAAGAATAAAAATTTTTCAGCTCAATTGTAGGCCATTTCCTTTGCTACTCCAAGAACTTTTGTTAGAACCCCGTACATGACTGTTTTGTGCGTGTTGCCTATGTCCAAGCTAAATTTTGTTGACAATAAAATTCTTTGAATTATCCTAATTTTTTGGGATTTCTTGAGATAGATTGGGTCTATCATGCAAATATTTCAAAATTATTAACAGCAGGGTAATCAGAGACTGCAGGTAGGCTGTGTTTTTGTTCAAATTTGAAGCCTCCCCACATCAAATGTTAAGGGACCAGCAACAAAAATTAGACTACGGGAGATTTTGAGTTACTGTATATAGAAGGTCATATAGGAAATATGCAAGTTTAATGCTGTATAAGTCGCACACGTTTTACCTATTACACACTTATACAAGTCCGTCATCAATGTTCCATCAAACCCAGAATTCAACACGAGCTTCTTGAGATTCTTAGCAGTCTGCATTCCAGGGGTTCAAGGCTCAGGGACCTATGAATTAGACGCGGTCTGCGTAGAAAATTACTTTCGCCCAAGGGCAAAAAATAAATACCGTGAGAACAAAACGAATAAAAAGTACAGTCGACGTTTTTCGAGCCGAAATTCGCGGGACCAGCAGAAAAATTCGAGTTGGGGAAACAAGGATTTGTTTTGTAGGAACGAAAAAAAATAAATTGGTGGAAATTGAAATTGGTGATATTTTAGGCCTTGAATTGTTTCTTATTGAATAAGTTGACTGGATGCTGAACTTGGAGGCAAGGACTTATTGGCCAAATTATTCTTTCATTTCCCTTCAATGCACATCAAGTGACACTTTTCTTGAATTCCTTTTTTTGTGTTGATAGAATAGCAGCCAATATTCCTCCAAAAATTTGAAATTTTAAGGTTTGAGGAGGAGAATAGTGAAGTTTTAATGAGGTTTTTTTTGGGCAGTGCTTCAAAGGAAATTCGAACAGGGACTTCGAAAAAAATAATTGTTTAATAATCTTAGAAGGTTTGAGTTTTCGGGGTTCAACTGTATATAGTTAGGATCAGTATATAGAAATATTTCGGAGTTGCCCCTTTCTTTTTTTCGAGCCGATGAACGGAAATGAAGAGTCCAGGGAAGAATTAAAAAGTAAGGGAAACGATTGTCGGGCCTTGCCTCTTTTCTGCGCATAGACAAACACATGCCGGCGTGTTTCCCGTTGGGAAGGCAAAGGTCAACCCCTTTTCTTTCCGTTGCTGCTTTTTGAGAGCTTCGGTCACTCCTCCGAACGAACCCTGGGTCTTAATTTCCTGGTGTCAAATGGAACCCCGGGGAGAAAACGTTTTCGTTGCGATTACGGACTATACTTGAAAATATACTGTATGTATGCAGTACAGCCTTTTTTTATTATTAATTTTTAATTTTTTGTGATAGGGGGGGGGGGGTGATTCTGAACTCGTGTTTCCGGTGAGTTGAAAAAGGGAATTAATCAAGTGTCCGAAAGTTGTATTGCGAAAATAAGGAAGCTCATCCATCTTTGCACCCATGTGTGTAACAAACCAGTTGTTTTCCCTTTCTTCTCTTTACTAATTTTCCCATGACGCCAGAAGCGCTTCCTCGATACATTTTTCTTTCTATCTTATCAGCGCTGGAAATTCATTAGAATAATTTGAAATATCAGAATGCATTTTTCCCCATCAGCAGAGCCTGGAGGATTTTTTTAATACTGTTTCTGATTAATGTACAGTATTTAAGTGGGTTCCACACGTACCCATGAGTGTATAAAACGCATGTAAGGCCAACGATGGCCTGATTGGTGTATGAACGCGTTTTGAGGTGCGAAATTAGGTGAACACTTGATCCCTATATACTCGTACTTCGTGAAAAATGCTTTACATTAAAAAAATAAATCGCTAAAATGATCAACTTTTACTCACAACAGCTGGTCCTTGCTCATGTAATCAAACTTTGAAGTTAGAAACTAAGAAACTTCCAAAGATTAGGTATCGGAAGGGAAAGTCTCAAAGGTGCAAAAATGAAAGGGAAAATGTTAATCCACTGAAAGAAGGAAACGCGCAGAAAAGGCGAGTGTCAAAACAAAAGGCTCAACATTTTAATCAATGGGTTATGTTCAGTTTTAAAATTTACTTCAGCCTAGATGCAGTTATATATTACATATTTTTAATTTTTATTTCAAATTTCTCCTCTGTCTTTTGCGGTATGTTCTAATCATCTAATGATAGCTCTTCTGCTGTAGAGAAAATGTATATGTTGGGCATGCACGCTGTGTAAATTAATATGCAATTCCTTGAAGTACAAAATAATCTCCCCTTATCAAAATTGCAGTGCAGGAACATCCTTGCACCATAGCATCTTCCACAATATTTTTCCAACTCTGATTCTGGAAGTAAAACCCATTGAAGGTTGAAAGTAATTAGTAGTATATAAGCTGCTCTTCTTCTAATGTTCATCATCAGTTCATCAGTTGTATTACTTGAGTTATTCCAGTTATTCCTGCAAGCTGAATTCCTTGAGTTGTTTATTCAGTTATACTTTGTGAAATACACTTATCCCTTTCAACTAGGAATTCCTGAAAGGACTTCCCAGTCCTGTCCCAGACTGATTATTGTGTTTCATTTGTCAGCATTCAACATCAAATTATATTGAGGTGACATTTGTCCCCAATATCATATGTAAATTATTGCATTGCCAGATTTTATGCGTTGAGGTTTGCAAAAAAAAAAAAATTTAAAGATTATGCTTCAATCCTAGCACTATATCCCTGAAAGGAATCAGTACATACCCGTAAGTCACTATTTCAGTTAATAGCGACTGGTTTTCCATGTGAGCACGGAAAGCAGATTGAAATCGGAAACTTTGCTGCGCGTTTGAACTTGTATGAAAGCAGCACATGGTTTCAAAGGTGTGCGTCAGCGATAAGGAATATATGAGCGTCTCAAATTTCAGTACTTGAAGGAAGCGTTTGTGTTTCATTTCCCTTTCTGCCTCGAAAAATATATTTTCCCAAAAATTAGCCCGGAATGCGGTTGTGATCTCATTTGCACTAAACATGCTTTTGAAGCCTCTGCAAAAAAAAAAAAAAAAAAAAAGGCGAAACATGGAAGCAACCGGAATGGGGTTGTGATCTCATTTGAACAAAACATGCTTTTGAAGCCTCTAAAAAAAAAAAAAAAAAAAAAACTGGCGATACATGGAAGCATTCGATGAGGCGTATTTTTCTTGCCGAAAAATACTTCAAAATCTCGCTATACTCTTTGACCAAAGATTAATATTGCGAGTGAGGAAAATTGAGCAAAATTTACGTAAATTATTATTTTTTAATCACTGCTTATTCGTGAAGCTCATTGAAATGATGATCAGAATTAATTGTGCTTAATCCCACGCAAACGTTCGGACATTTAACGTCTGTAGTTTTTGAAGTAGTTATGATGACCTCGTTTGTCATTCAACCCCACGAAATTTTTTTGAAGACAATACGTATTTGCGATTTTTCTCAATATACTGTTATCACTGTACTTCACGACCTGCAAAAAAAATTATCAACAATGCGCGCTTGGTGAAAGTGAAACAAAATAGCTCATACTTCATTTCTCGCGGGATCCACTCTCCAAATGTAAAATATTTTACATGTTTTAATCAAGGCGAAACGAAGGGATCATTTCAAGCAGCTTTTGCGACCTACCTCAAAAATTGTTGCAAAACATTGCCTCTATACTGCCAAACTATTGAACACGCAATTGATTAATATTCTGCTCCAGTTCATCTGAAAAATTAGCAATTCGATCTTCATTCTAAACCCTCTTATTTTTCAAGAAAGCATTTTAAAATACGAGGCGTGTTTCCTTTTTTGGTGAACATGGTATAGCAGTTAATTTAAATACTGTACGGTTTAACGAATAAAAATTCATGAGATCGTCACACGCCTTTCCCAGGTCCCAAAGCTAGTTATAGTTTTTCTCTTTTCGTACGACCTGTCTGATGAAAGAACAGACACCGAGAATTATGCTGGTATAAGAGGTAGTTCAAGTTTTAACGAGCATTCAATTATTTAAAGAAGATCCAGTTTTGAAAAACTTGAAAATGAGGTGAGAAACATCGTTTTTCATTCCACCCAGCAGCATTTATTCGTCTTATCCGTCAGTTTTAGACGCTGCGAAACTTGAGTGTCTGTCATTCTGGCCAAAATCCAGTTTTGGACATTTGAAAATGATTTCCTTGTGGATTGTGAAGCACTTACGGAAGAATTGAATGACACTGAAAGCCCCAGTGCCTTTTTTCTATTCAGTGGTTTTTGTCTGTATTTTTCAAGAAAATTATGCATCTTCCAAGTCCGTCTGTAGAAAATTAGGAAGACAAGAACTTGGCCTGCTTTTACAAATTCAAAATTTAAATTCGGTATATTCAGTTTTCGTATAGGCCTATTTTAATGATGACTTCAAAAATGTAATCTATATTCGTGTAGGTTCCACGCGTAACCTTTAAAATCAGTTTCATCCTGAACTAAGGAAATAGTTTTTTTTTTGTAGAAAACTACAGCATTTGGTTTTCTTTCAAAGTACAGTACGCTGTAAAAGATATCGTCGTCTTGATCAGAAACCCGCTAGAAAAAAAATCCGAAATCGCATTTTGTTGACGGCACCTGCCAATAGTTAGATTCAGATCGAGATAATGAAAATACCGTAATGACCGATTTCTCGTGCGTAATAAACTGTAATGATACTCTTTTTCCGTCATTAACTCGTTTCAGCCAGACTTAGTCCCACAAAGTTGTCCCCTTCGCCAGGCTGCTTTTGTTTACCATATCCATGTTTGCTATACATGAGCTCATTTGTTATAGCTGACGCACTCATTTGTTTGCATTCGTCGCATATTTGTACCCAAATCCCGGAACCCAATTCTGCTACATCACCTATCCTCCATGCTAAAAAAAAAAACCATGCTGTATTTTTTAGCAATAGCGTAGAACAAAAAAGGATATTCTACCTGTGAGAGAGCTAGACGTTTTTTTAATTTCCTTACTTTTTTTAAACAACCCCGATGCTAAAACAATACCTCTTGGGAATACTTGGAGTCTCAATCTCCTGGGAAATTCTGTCATTTTTTAGTTTGTAGGCAGGAAATCGTTGTAAAGATATTGTGAATGTATATTCATCATACGTGGCATTTTTAAAATAAATTTAATCACCCGAACAATGATTTGTATGAATTCAAATCAAAAACTCTGAATCACTTTTCCTCAATCCTTAATTTTTTTAGAGATGACCAGCAAATTTGCACCAAAATTTTTGGACTGGCCAAGTTTCAACAACTTTCTGCAGACTCAGAAGAAGTTGTGCTTCAAAGATTTTTTGGCAGGTATTTAAAAAGTTTCAGGTTTTCGGAAGAAACTAAGTTAAGAACCAATCAAGCAGCTTTAGAAGAATGCCTTCGAAAAATTAGAGAAGTGGGTTATGATGAAGAAGGGTTTCAAAGAATGAAAACTTACAATAATTTCAGCAGATACAAATTTGTCTGAAGTGTTATCAGGAGAAAAGCCAACATATATTTTTCATCAGATAATTTCAACTGCCATTGTCTCTCGAAAATGTCAGATAAAAATAACAGGCTTCATGCTACTTTTGATACATTTGGTGTGCTGAAGAAAAATTCCTGCCAACTGGCAAAAAAAAAAATTTGCAAACTGGCGCTGGTCCGTGGACCAAAAGGTTGGGAAAACTGCTTTATACGTACAATTGAAAGGTTAATTCATCCCAATGACCTCATAAAAATCATTTGCGAATAAAGATGAATAATGTGAAGCTTTGAGACGAAGAGGAAGTACAAATTTCTTGAGCATTTATTACTGTGAATTTTTCACGCTCGAGAATCTTCACGATCCTTGTGGAATAGGCGCGTTATTACAACTTAAAAGAGTTAATTGAATAAAGGTATCGAAGTGTTTTCCCTTCTTTTATTTTATACATATTAAGTTACTAACTGCGTAAAAGAACGTACTGAAGCACTCCCCGTCTACAACGTGCCCGTACCGCATACTCCCAGGCATTCATTCCCGACGGTTTTTTGTGAGAATTTTATTCAAATGTGTACTGTATCTTTCCTTCGTGGATCATTTTCTGGAGGAAAACAGGCCATAACCAAGCCCAAGTCTTTCATGCAACAATAGAACAAGGATTTTTTCTTAGTTAGATGCTGAGACGAGATCGTCTGCTGACATCGTGACGTCAACGAGATGCACGTAAAGATCAGCGACCTCGTTGTGTCATTTCATCTTATCCTCTTTTCCTCAGAATGATACACGGAATTTACTGTTTACTGAATTTTCTGAATTTTCTGCCAGAATTTGAATTTTCACACAGTTTGTGCGGTTTGTAATGCCAGAGATTCTGCAGTTTAAATTTGGAAACATTTAAGACACTAGCGTGACAGCGTGAAACAACGGGTACTTTCGAGTCAAGCCTCCACTTCTGAACATTGATTTCAATCTGCCTGACTTCCTTTAAAAGTGTTTTATTATTATTTAAAATTCATGTCTTCAAGAAATTTTACTGATCTTGGACTGCTTTTGACGTATACTCACAGGCACAGCACAAAGGAATGACGAAATGAAGAGGAAAATGTAATAATCGATATATTCTTATATGTTCCTAATCGGAAAGCTTTTAATGAGATTACGAATGCTTTTTTTGGCTAAACTTTCATGAAACCCCAAATAGAAAGTTAAATAATCTAAATTTTGAATGAAGTTTTACGCATGCGAACTCGGTTCACAAATACTGTACTTGGATATTTTTGGAGCACCTTTTCGAAGTTTCGGTTGTAATTCTATGTACAGTATTGTTATACATTTACTCATGTATAAGTTGAAACGATCAAGACGATATTAAATTTTTTATATATTTCCGAAAACTTAGAATAAAAGCTTTTCAGGAAAACAAGGGAAATTTTACAGTCCAATTGAATGTTCTTCTCGCGTTTTGAAGGTCAATTTTCCTCGCTGAAACTGAGGTCACTTTGTAAAATTTAATTTTTCAACGCAAGGAAAGACTTCTTCACGATTTGGATTTTGCATTTTATAAAAAAAGAATAACGATGGTGAAATCTTGAAGGCATTGAGAGAAAGAAATTCTCATTGAAACAAAGGATAGTAGGGAGTCAAATCGAATGTCAATGCGTTCACGTTTTTCGAATTACTTTCACTCTTTCTTGCGACAATTTGCGTTGAAATTTTTTATCTTCAATTTTTTTTGGAAGAATGTGTCCGAAAATCAATAAAATAGTTCAAATATTCTTATACATGTCAGTCCCTGTCTCCATCTGTTCCTGTCTCAATTTTCCCCAGTGCCTAAATGACCCTGTCACAAATTGTGCATGCATCAAATTGGCCCTCTTTACATTTTCCCTGCCTCAAATTGCCCCAGTCTCAAGTTGTCCATGTCACAAATTGTCCCTATCTTGGATTGTCCTCGTCTCAAACTGTCTCTGTCTCAAATTGGCCCTCTTTTAAATTGTCCTGGTCTCAAATTGTCCCAGTCTCCAATTGTCCCTGTCTCAAATTGTCCCTGTCTCAAATTGTCCCTGTCTCAAATTGTCCCTGTCTCAAATTGTCCCTGTCTCAAATTGTCCCTGTCTCAAACTTTCCCTGTCTCAAATGGTCCCTGTCTCAAATTTTCCCTGTCTCAAATTGTTGATGCCTCACATTGTCCCTATCTTAAATTGTCCCTGTCTGAAACTATCCCTGTGTCAAATTGTCCCTTCTGATGAAATTGTCCTTGTCTTGGTTTGGCCTTGTCTCAAATTGTCTGTCTAGAATTGACCAGTCTCAAATGTTCTGTCTGAAATTGTCAATATGGAAGTACTGTATTGCTTGTGTGGGAATCCGCATTTCATACAGTATTTTTGGGGAGAATACCATGGATACCGAAACTATTTTCTAAAACAAACCTTTTCCTTTCGGATGGCTCTGGATTCCCTTTCGGTCGTCGACTCAAATGATATATCTTCCTCGCGATTGGGAATATCACGTCCAATAAACCGATCACTGGATCTCGCCCAGACGTGGGAAAGCAACGCGCAGTCGACGTGTCGCAAGCGTATAACGGTGAACCGGCGCGTAATCGGCACTGGAGACGAATACAGGGGAAGAGAGAGAGAGACAGAAATAGAAGAAGAAAAAGATTGATGGAAAAAGTAAAAGAAAAAAAAAAGAAGAAAAGAAATCCCTTTGTACCGACGGCGGAAATTTCTCTTGAGTCGGATTTTCTCACGAACAGCAAGATTGAAAAGCCCCCCCCCCCTTTTTTTTTGCCGATCGACGTCTATATACGAAAATGAAGCTTATATGCTGGTCGGCTCTTTCTATAACCAATTCGAGTAACGTCACAGCCAATTTCATTTCTCGGTTTTGAGCACGTTTTCTAATTTTTTTCGTGACACTACCACTTTTCGACACGAAGCGTGATTTCCGAAATCGCCAAGAGTTCGTATTTTTAACTCGATAATAAAAATTATGAATAGGAGAGTGATGCAGTATTATATTTTCTTTAGTCCTTCGTTCAGAAATCATTACAAAAACTGACAAATATTTTTCGAATCAGTCCAGTCAGATACTATTGCAATTTTTTGCAATTTTTCATTTTCTCCGTGAACTAGAATGAACTTCTCGTAAATGCTTTACAGGGGGAAAATTTTGCAAGGACCCATGTTTGGCATGCGTTTTAAATTAATATATCAAAAATGAACCCTGTACTAAGAACTGCACTCAGGTTTTTGAGTCAATTTCTGTAGACACTTGTAAAGCGGAAATAATGTATAATAGAAAATATGGATGAAAAACTGTAAGCTCACAACGTAACTGAATACGTTCGAAGCTTAGATGTAATAAAGCAATAAACGCATTTTTGTATTTAGTGCTCAAAAGCCTGCAGCTGCCTGAAAGCAATAAAAGCATTAAATGCCTATATTTGCCGGATTTTGTTCTGGTTTTTTTTTCTTTTTTCGGTTGGGGAGACAATTATTTTCAGTTGGAAGATTTTTCCATGCTCGTTTACTCTAGGGAATCCGGAAACTATAACCAATTACTTTTTGCCCAAAACGCTGATTAATTCAAAATCCTCATGATTCTGTATTTAAAAAAAAATCAATACAGTCTGTTTTCATCCTTCAAATGCTGGAAATTATGGAATATTTTTTTTAAATAATCTCATGGGAATATCAGCATGTCTATGCTTCAGAGAATTCGTGCAGATAATTTGAATTGAATTCAATTTTTTGTGCTCAATATGCTGACGAAAAGTTTCGTCTAGAAAACTTGGCTCAATTCTAACATTTCCAATGGATTTTTTCAACACTAGCCATTAAAATATTGCGGAGCTCAACCTCCAACTTTTACTCGCATGAAAAAATTAGGAAAAAAATAAATGAAAAACGCTATTTATTTACGTATCCATATATGCAGTGATGGAAAATTGTCCTCGTGAAAACTTCAAACAATTTTCGAGAATTCAACCTTATTTCCCAAAATCCTTCAGAACGACAGACTGGGTGGTAAAAATAAAATTAAACTCGTGGTCTCTTGTGAAGAAATATCCTTGTACTCGGAAGTGCCTCAAAGGTCGTCGTCGGATGAACAGGTGAACCAAGACCAGGGATATTTGCACTGCTGTCACGAACGACACATTTCCCGAACCGTGTTTCACGGGTTCGCGCCGTGCTTTTGCGGCAAACCGACACGAGTAAGGATGAAGAAAGAGAACCAAAAAAAATAAATAAGAAAGTTAATATTCAAAATAAAATAATCGAAAAATATTGTAACTGCTCGGTACTTCTCTGCGAGTTCAAGTATGACGATTCCTTCTTTGGTCCTCTCCTTTGTGCGAGGACTTGACAAGAATAAGTACCGAACACTGTCCGGAGGTCTTCCAGAAATAAAAAAATTGAAACACGAAAAATGTTTTGAACGAAGTTTCCGCGCGAAAGAAATTTACATTTGAGAATTTGAACAAACATTTTGTCAAGGAACCCTGAGGTTCTGACAGAGAATTTTACAGAAAATCACAAGAAATAAAACGTAAACCCAATAGGTCATTTGTGACCAAGACAAAGTCTTCATATGAACTACGTAATTTCACAAATCTTCAAAACTTCAGGAATGAAATGTTTTCACACATATTTCAGAATCACCAGATCCAAACACCAGCAAAATCGAGAAAAAAACTCGTCTTATTTCTCTGTGAGGCTTGGAGTTGCTGATGGACTTGAGATATTAAAGACTTGTTTTCGGGTCATTTTTTTGGTTTGTAGATGAAGTTCGATTATTAAAAGTTGCATTTGTTCTAGTGTCTTGTGTGGGTGTGTTTGAGCAACCTCTTTTGGTCCCTGGCACCTTTGATTTAACTCAGTTAACCTTGTTCCAGTGACAATTTTGTTTCGGGGTTTTTCGATGCCATTAATGTTTAACCATCGTTATTCATTTTTTTGTGTATTCATATGAATGAAAAAGCCCCAAATGCTGGTGGATAAGCCTTCTTAATTTTTTTAAATATCAAGTTGACCTTTCGAAGAAGATGAATCAAAACGTGTACTTGTTTCAAACTGACACAACTGAAGATCAATTTGCAAAAATTCCAATTTGGCTGATCCCGTTTGTACAGAAAAATTAGCTTTTCCTCGAAGATTCACTCTATAAAATTTAAATTCGAATGAAAGCATTCGTGATAAATTTATGAGGCGATCTCAGGCAAAGCTTGGAAGAAAAATTTAGGCGAAACTTTTACTTCTGAATTCCTTCAACTTGCAAGAATAGAATTTTGGTAGACTGCTTACGTTTTTAATAAATGCATTCATTTATCATACACGTGGATGTACAACACAAAATTAGCAGAAGAGTGCAGTATACATAAGAAATATACAGGATACCAGAAAAATAAATTTTATTCCTACCATTCCAGGATATGTTTGCCAAAAAATCAGGTCCAAGGCGCAAATATTTACGCTGTCAGTTGAGCCGGAAATCTTGAAAAAACGACGGAAATGAGCAAAAATGCATCACACCTAAAACTTGCATTCTCTTGATGTTATGACGGTTATCTTGTGAATCTTACTTTACTGTCATTATTTGTATTGCATAATTTTTCTTGGGAATGTCTCTGGAATTGCGCCAATTAATCAATGCGACATGCAGCTGGTACTGTAGGAAGTCAGGCCGCTTGTATAGTGTCGGTCCAGGAAAGGCAGAATGGCTCGATATTTCCGGGATTTATGTCCGTCGTTCCAGGCATTTCTTCGACAATATATCCGTATCTGGAGAGCTTTTCTGCAAAGAAACCAGATAATTCTAAAAAATGAGAAAATCTAGGACAAAGAGCTAAAGCGGAGTAAGAACATGATGAATAACGTTTATTTGCTAGAGTAAGGAACCCGTAATTGAAAGGAAAAATGTTTTCAGACCGATAAATAATCCTGCTGCTGATTTGATGCAAATTGAGTTTTCATACTTGCGTTTCTATTCTTTTTTTCTTTTAGAAGTGCCCGATGGACCATTTTGGCTAATCGTCGATTTTATTGATTCGAAAAATTCATACAATTGAACCTCCCCTCTGCGAAGCACGAAATATATTGTATGAGCAATTTTTCATTTAATGCCAAAGAAACGAGCCAGGAAAGTTTGGATTCATCTCAACTTCGCGTGAACCCAGGAGATGCGCAAAAAATATTTCTCACGATTGGAAAATCAATGCAAAAAATGGCGCATTTTGATTCTAATTTCAATCCAACCCTTTCAACTAAAGAAAATCTTTTTGTATATTCATTTATATTCGTCTCAAATTCGCGTGAACCAATGACTTTCGCAAAAAAAAAATGCTTCTTTGGAATTGAAAACTAAGGCGAAAAATGTGGCATTGTTGATGGTGCAGTATTTTCAAGCCAACTCAATTTATTTTTAAGAAAATAATACAATTTTTTAAAGAAAATAATACAATTTATTTTTAAGAAAACAATACAATTTATCTTTAAGAAAACAAAAGCTGTTTGCATAATCAATTGGATTCGTCTCAATTTCGCGTGAACCAAGGTGATCTGCAAAAAAGTTGTCTATCGAATTGAAAATTAGTGCCCGAAAAATGGCACATTTTAATTATATTTTCATCCCAGCCCTTTCAAGGAAAGAAAATAAATCTGCATATTCAATTGGATTTTTCTAAATTCTGCGTGAACCAGTGAGTTAATCAAGCAAAAAATACTTCTTTAAAATTGAAAATTAATGTCAAAAAGAGAGCGTGTTTTACTTTAATTTTTAACCCAACCCTTCCAAGAAAATAAATGATTTTTTTATATTCAATTTTATTCGTTTAAATTTCCTGTGAACCAAGGAGGTACTCAAAAATACTTCATCCACATTTAAATCACTGCCAAAAATGTCGCTTTTTGGTTATACTGTATTCTAGTGTCAATCCTACTTTTCATTCATGTCCAAGAATTGCCTCCGTGACGGTATTCTGGTCACGGTGTGACCAAAAGAGGTCACCCAATAACACTCACACAAAACACTTGCACAAATACAACTTTTAAATAACCAAACTTCACCTACCAACTTACAAACTGGCCCAAAAACGCGTCTTCAAGATAACCATCACCAACGTGAAGCCTCACAACGAAAGATAAACTTCACATTCCCTTCATCATTGATTTTCCTTGCATTTTGAAAGTGTGAAAATGTCAATTTTGAAACCTTGTAAATACTTGTGAAATTACAAAGTTCCTGATGATGGAGACTTTGTTTCAGCCCACAAACGGCCTATTCTGTTTACTTTTATTTCTGGTGATCCTTTATTTAAAACTTTTCTTTGTGTGTCAAAACCCAAGGGTATCCCGTGACATGAATGACTCACATTTTGTTGGTGGACCTCATCAGTACTGACCTCTTATAGTAAAGAGAACGTGGAACAACCTGCACGTGATGCCCTCAAAATTATCAAAGTACGACACCAACGACGTCTATATACTATGTGACAATAAGTGTTGCCACACTGTTTCCAACTTTGAAAAAAGAAAAGAGACACACACACACAAAAAAAGAAAGGATATTTAAAGACCAACAGCTAGATGAAGCAGCAGTGGGGCATTGCACCTGCTGATTCTCAATCGGACCCAGTCCCGAAGAAGTGGGCCGAGTGGCGCTGTCAATCACGACGACGATGTGTCCCCGGCGTGACTGGGTATTGGAGACGTGCGTTGTCCGCGTGTTCCGCGTTTATAACGACGATGACTTCATTCCACTCCTCTTTCTTGTTCTTCAATATAATTGTAAACCTTTTTTCATACTGAAAAGAAACAAATACGAAACGAGGAATAATGATTTTTGAAAAGAAAAAAAATATGTGAAGGAAGATGAAAATGGGGACTTTTCCAGGGATATAATAATGAACTCAAAGAGTAATTGCAGTGATTTTTCCTCGGGGGGGGGGAGGGAAGTGATGATTTTTTTTTTGCACGTAGAGGCTGCACCTGTCATGCTCATGTCACTATAGGGAAAAATATTCGCGTCTAAAATGAATGAGAAAAATTAGATGCAGAAAGGTTTCATGTAATTTTTTTTTGAGTGACAGATTGAGATTTTTCAGTTTGAATCCTTGACTTAGTCTTTGCAAATGGCTGCACTTGCCATGATTATCTCGATACAATAATACAGGTGATAGCTCGCAATTTGACCCAAATCCATTGCCAAACTATGGTCGAATTGCAAAAGGTCGAATTGCGGGACGCTCTATAAAATCAAAGGCAAACAGCACAAAAACACTACAAAAGAGGCTCAAAGAGGTCAAATTTTGGGAAAGAGGTCGAATTGTGAGTTGACCACCATAAGCTGATTTGACTGCGAAATTGCGGGAGGACAAATTGTGAGTTACCACCTGTATAATAGGATATATTTGTGCATGAAATCAGTGAGGAATGGATGCAGGTTGAATGTAATTTATCTTGTTTCTTTTCTTTTTTTTTTGAAGGGGCCAATCGATATTTTTCTGTTGTGCATTTTTGCATGTCGAGTCAGTGTCCGCATGTCTGGCCTTTTTGGTGATTTTTATTGAAAAAAAAGGTCCTAAGTTGAATTGTCCCCAAGTCGAGGCGTCCGCATGTGGGGGTCTCACTGTATATCATTGAAACGTTTCATGAGTATACTGTACAGTATCTTAATGTTGTTTTATTCAGTTTCCAATCGAACGACGGGGGTTTTAGACCTGCTGTGGAACAGGTTTATGAATTGTATACTTCTGTACATATATACTCCACCTTTATTGTTCCGCATGCTTGAAGCATTTATATCGCTCGACATTTTTGAAATTGCGTTACTCCCTTTTAGTTCATTGAAAAAGTTGCTTATTGAACTCGATTTTATAGACTACGTTCCAAATATTATGCAGTGATTCGACGAGACAAGGATTTTTTTTTTCCGAAGCGATCGCCTTTGTTTCAAGAAAATAAATTCTCAATTAAATGATGTGGCCACGAATTCCGAACTCTCTTTCGGCAATCGGGAAAAGGGTTCAGGACTCAATGAGAGGTTCAAAATGTGAAGAAAATGTCCTAGTTTACCTGAAAAAATCCGAGCTCTTCTAGACTTGAACATGTAATGAAATGCTTGAATTTATTGTCGAAGTCCTGCATAATTTCGAACATTTGTCGCCCCTTCGATTGAATCACTGAGGAAAGTATTCTTTTCGAGTATTTGCGAGGCAGCTGTTCAGTGCACATGACTTTATTGTATTCCAAGAAAATTGTGACAAACGACAAGTACTTATTTTCAATTTTAACGCAATTATAAAAATAGTAAAACGGAGTCGAACGCGTGGATCAGCGGAGAGTTTCAAATGCACAACAATTTTCCATTCACTTCAGTTAATCCATAGTCCGTGATTCTTTATCCAAATTGGCTTTTCTTATCGATGATATTCAATTTGAAATTTTCAAAAAACATCACTCGACAAAAGGGGAACATTTTCAAACATGCGGATTCTGATGATTTAAAAAAAAATGAAAGTTCAGAAGTTCAATTTTCACGAAATACTTCAAATGAACTTTTACTGCTATTTTGACTCTTCTTTTGATGAAACCCCTAATTCGAATCCATTATTCTATGCTCCCCAAAAAAATTTATTTAAAAGAAAACAAAGAAGCGTGGATGGTGGTCTGGATGTTTCCAGGTCAACCCGTCTGGACTCGTTTTATCGACGGTCTTCCCGAGGGACAAAAGGCTTTCATGCAGCCAGACGACTCGTTTGTTGGTGGAAAAATCAGGCGAAAATTGTCTGGTCCGCTAATTTATTTTTTTCCCCTCATGCGACGAGGCTTTTACAAATTGGCTGAGATGAGTTTAGTGTTCGGAAAAGAGGTTTATTTTACTGTCGACCTTCGTTTCCCTGAGCTGAGGGGAACCAGGTGGGTGCCAAGATGTCGATGAGAGTGACGGCACGTGTTGACACGAGGGGGTTGAGCTGATCAGAAAAACGGGTTTCCGTACCCATTTTTTCTTGTCTTCCCTCAGTTGGAAATTTGGAAGAGAATTTTTCAACACCTGGCGAATATTTTAGTAATTGATTACTTATTCCGCTAGATTTTTTCTTCTTCTTCGTGACTGACAATGAAATCTCGGGTTATTTCGAGGTCGTCGAGAGTTCATCGCCCTTCTGTTATTTACCCCTGAAAAATTATTTTCCTGTAGAAGCGCTTGAATCTATAAGAGCGTAAGGATTATTTTTTCCTGAAGGAAGAAGGTTTTTTTCTTGAAGAATTGTTTTGGCTGATGCTTGCATCATGTATCATACAAATGGTTTTGATCGAGGTGTGTTTAGATTCATTCGCTATGTATTCGACGCCACCGGAAAACCCTTTCAGGCGCACGTTGATTGATGGTGGCATTTCTGGAGCAGCTGCACTTGGTTTTTTTGAAAATAGGTCTTTTGAGAACCTTAATCCTCCGAATGAGTATCTTGGTACAATATTTTCGCCTCGAGTGCAGTATTTCAACTGCTGAACCCGAAGAATGGAAATCTTTGTCAAATTCACTGGCAGGCGAAGACATGTTGGTAAAACAAAATATAGTCAATTTGACTAAAGCCCGGGTGTGTTCAACGTTTTTTCCTCGCAGCATCCGGAAATTTTTCTGCGAAATTACTTATTGAAAACCCCCCACGAGGCAGAATTTGTTCTTCAGTCTTGTTATTCGAAGTTTTTGGAAGCACAGAGACTTACTTAATCTTGTGAAGGCTTTTGGAGTTGGACAAATGATTAAGTCTCTGTTTTGGTGCTCATTGCAAAAACAAAATTTTCCTACACCCAAAAACATGGTTCTATACTGAGCAGTTGAAAATAATTCTCCAGCATGCGACGATAAAAAAATACAAAGTTTTTGTTTTTGTTTTTCCTGCATTTGAGTTGAAGTGATGACTCTTTATTTAATATAAATAAACGATATGTTAGGATAAGTTTCAAGTTTCATCCTGTAAAATGATAGATTCCAATTTCTTTGACAATAGCCGTAACAGAAACAAACTGACCACAAATATCCAATAATTTTATAAAATGACAAAGCTTAAAAAGAAGAAAAACAGTTGAAGGTGGATGACTCAAAACTTCCTAAGTAGATTTTTCCAAGTCCCTGCTTGAATTTATTGTACTAAGAAACACTGTATTAAAAACCTTCATAGCTGAAACATTTCCCCTCAACCCTGCATAACTCAAAATTTATGTAATTTCATTTACGCAGGAAAGAGAAAAGCAAGACAAACTTAATTTGATGCGCTTGGACTAATCAGACAAAAAACCCTTGCATCAAAGTTCAGCATCATCCTGTCAACTTATTCAAGAAGCAATTCAAGACCCATAAATTCACCAAGTAAAATTTTTTTTTTTTCTTTCTTCCCCAAACGATAAAGATGCTTGTTTCCTTCACTTAAAACTTCCATAACTCAAATTTGTTTCTGTTCCCAGCAAGGTCAACTAAAAAAGGATTGGCTTTAATTGGTTATATTCTGAACATGAAAAAGTACTCAAATTGAACCCACTCTCTTCAAACTGAGCTTAAGGAAAATGAGTTTCACAATTTTGCGAATCATATCAAATTTAATTACTCAATCGGTTCGGTATATAAACCAGTATGTGGATTTATCACGTCCAGCAAAAAAGTATTCAAACAAACACCCTCAACAGATTTCCAGCTGGCAAAATTGCTTTTCCTTTCGAAAATACGTTCATTTCTTGTTCCAGTTGAAACCTTTTTTTTCAATCTTTCTCAATTCAACCAAGTGAACCCGAATAACAAACTGATAATATCTGTGCAGTGAATCGTAGCCAGGTAAACTCTCAAGGATTTGATGGGTTTGATTGTTGGCTGGGTATTGTTTCAGAGACCTGGTCACCCGAAACATGTCCTTTATTACCCAATAAATTGCTGGCTAGACTGCGTCCGAGTCCGTGTACATGTGATATTAATCTGCAATGAACAAAAACAAATAAAAAAGAAATGGCTTCAAGGTTGCCGCCGAGAAGCGGTTCATTAAGGGGAAGTGAATCCAATTCGAGCACATCCCGTCATCCATCGGAGTGTAGATCTTTTATGCCAGGGTTGGTCCATAAATTTTCAGAATTTTTTAAACATACCCAAGTGAATTTCAGCAATTCCAAAAAAAAAATTCCTACTTGCGCAGCCCTATCATTTGGCAACACTGCAGTGCTGTTCAACACACTCATCCTTGCCAATTTCAACGCATTTTTTTCATGCAATTAATCCAATGATCAGAACAGTGCCAAAAATCAAATTTCGTTAATCGTATTTAGCTGCACTTGGACAATGGAATATGGAGCCTGTCCTTGTCCTCAAAATCAATTCATTTCAGGGTTGCCAATAATCAACTAACAGAAATCAATTTTCAGCACTGATTTGATCATTAATTGGATTTATTGCATGAAAAATGGTTTGAAATCTGTGTAGAGCATGTTGAAGAGCACTGCAGTGTTGCCAAATGACGGGGCTATGCGAGTAGGAATTTTTTTTAGGAATGGTTGAACCTCCATTTGAGTCATTTTCAAAAATTTTGACAATTTATGAACCAACCCTCGTACATATATAAACGACGCTCAGCCAGACGCAGACAGGCCGGTGCACTTCCTTGAGCCGACCGGAAAAGGAAGCTGCATCTCATTGCCCCCAAAAAAGGAAGTTGAATTAATAAATGAATGAATGAATTGAAGGAAGGAAGGAAGGAAGACAGGAGGGTTCCCTGGAGCGTTAATTGACAGCGTTTTATTCCGACGGGTCCTCCTCCTCCGACATCGCAGGTGTGGCGGCAAACGGGTAACGAACGCTCTGGTCTTGTATTGGGATAATCAGACAAAAATTATGAATGCGATGAGCGTCCTTGTGTGGGTTAAAAAAAAAAAAAAAAAAAAAGACTACGACTCTGGTGCTACTCATTGATTGCCGGAAAAATTGACCCCCCAGCAGGAGTTTGAAACTGACCTTCCTTGATCTAGTTTACAATTATCGCATTTATTCGAGTACCATGCGTACACCTTTTTTTGTTTGTTTGTCAAATTTGAGAAGGAAGAATGAGGGGGGGGGGGCGTGTCACAGGCAGGCATAAATTCTTCAAACATTTTTTAGAAATGTTTGCGTGCATCAAACAGGTTGCATTTTGCAATTTGATGTCTGGATTGGCTGAGGGGTTGACTCACAAAGTCACAATTCAACCCATGTCCAGCAATTTGATCTGCTTCCACCACTTCTCTAGTATTTCTTGTGCTACTCCTACTTGATTTTACTGGCCATTTTGTAATTTGACCCTATTTCCCATCAATTGATGGGGGTCAAATTGTGGGGTACCACCTGCAAGCACTTGAGTCAAACGGAAAATTTCGGAAAAAATTTCATGAGTCGAATTTATTTTAAGAGGGAAAACAATCGAAAATTATTTCAATCTATGTTTAATTCATGTATAAATCCAATTTTTTGCTCTTCTTATTTTTGAAAGATTCCGGATTGAGAGTCAATAAAAATTGAGTGCGTCCCTCAACTGGAGGCGGATATAAGATTTTATCATAATTTTCTACTGAAACCCCCAGTGCGCGCTTTATTTGAAATCACTTGGTATACTCATGGGAATATGGTAATTTGTGAAGAAGTTTTCAGAAAAGTCTCTGTATAACTTCCATGGAACACAATTTTGCGAGGTTTTTCTCAAAATTGTGTAAGGTCGTTTCATTATTTGAATGACAATGATGATTATTCATTCCGACGCAAAGGTGTGAAAGGACAATTGTGATCAATTTCTGTAAAAATTAAATCGGTGCCTTGAATCGCTGAAGTTTCCTCTGTCATTGTCGATGAGGGTTCTGATTTTCATCGGCTTCCATAAGTTCTGGTGTTGAGAAGAGCCCTGAACAAGGCTGGTGAAATTGAAAAAGGATTCTAAAGATTCAATAATAAAGTCCTGCAAAAACTTTGATTGAATAGAGTCACTTGGAACAAGACGCTCGTGTCCATTTTAATATGCTACATAACCTTATTGAAACATTTTCCTCTCACAGAACTCAAGTTGAAATAACGTACGATACGGTGCTTTTGAATTTTATGAAAAACTTTTAAAAATCTGCAAACAAAAATTATTGATGGATCTTTCTGAGCTTTGGTACACGTCGGCCTCGTCATTTCTTAGATAACCTGAGACATGGTCAGATATGATTCGAATCATTGTACCAAAGAGTTCGGTAACCTTCGCACCGAACAATAAATCAAGGTCCAGAATGCGAAGGAAACATTTTTTGTTGAACAGTATTTGCGGTTTTGGATAATGAGGAAGTCATGTAACTTGCCACAAGATTGACGATTCCGAGCTGATGCAATAAATCATCGAAATTCCTAAACTGTTTGCTAAATCAGTAGTCGTTTTTATGGATTTTATACGATCCATAAAACACTGAAAATATCTTAGCCTTTTTGCGGTACTACTACGGCACTATTTATTGCCATACTAGCCGATTTTCAAGCTCAGTGGAATTTAAATGGATTTTTTCATTGGTTCCAGCGATTGAATGGAAAACCGTGCAGTTTACTGGATCAGCATTTAAAAAAATTAATGTTTTTTTAAGGAAAATTGCAAGGATTTTTTTTGCTTGCAATAAGATTTATTACAATATTTGTAGGCCAGCGTGTCGTTCATTCTAACATTGGAATTGAGATCTGCTGCTAAAAACTGTTGCTGAAATATTTCTGCACAGTTGGACCTTAAAAAATCACCCCATTCAAAACCTCCTTAGTTTGAAAAACAGTTGGGGTCAAACCTCTCTCACAAGAATTAATCTTGATGGAATTCAAAAAATATCGAATAATTGTCCACATATTTTCTCACTTTATTTCCTTTTTCATTGAGATTCACGTGGTTATATAAACGTAAACTGAATAATATGTTAGTGTTCAACTGAAAAAGACTCTTTAAAATATTTAAAACTTTCACAACCTTGTGACCAGTCCCACTTTTTCACGGTTGTAACTCTCTCTATATTTAGATTATCTAGCGTGAAAAATACCTCGCTAATATAAACCTGAATTTAAGTAGGGTTCAATTTTCTGTTTTTATTTTTCACATTGTCCGAGTTCAGTGTACAGAAAATTAGTATAGTACAGATACAGGTGTTTCGTTCTGATATCATTCTACAGCTTTTGTATCTTCTTGTTTTCCTAATTTACTCAATTAGTTCCCTCATTTTTTTGCATGAAAATGCCTGTGAAAATGTATATAAATCGAATCGATCTAAAAGAAAATGTGCCAAAAGTATTGAGCATTTTCCTTGGCAGCCGAATCCAGAGGATTCAAGAGAAGAAACTAACTTTAATTGTAAATATTCTTGAAACTTCGGTGCTGTGAAGTTAGTAATTCCTTCTGCGTTGCAGCCTATGTCCCATCCCCTGCTTTATTTTCGAATTCACAGACAATGAGTGCTTGAATTATTATTCATGCTCCAAGTGTGATTTGGAATGTCAATTTTTTTAAACTGGGATTTTTTTCAATACATGTGTTGGTTTCAGAGGCAGCACGACTCATGCTTGCTACTAAGATGCTCAGAATATCGCGATGCAAAGCTTTAATTTGCGGGGAACCTTGTTACTTTCGGGATTACATCGCAGCGGAATTGAGAGGCAAATTTCTCGGCAGCCAGCTTCAGGTACCCTTTGGCACCTAGGTGTGGGCACGAGATTCTTTTGAATTCGGGTCGCCGACTGATCGTGACTGTCAGGTACACACGGTCTGTGACCCTTCTCTCAGCGACTGAAAGTACGCCTCAATCACGCTCCTTTTTTAATTTTTAATTTTTAAAATCTCATTCAGGTACTTGCTGAAGAGACGGGGAACAAACGATGGTGTCTCGGAAAATACGCACAAAAAAATATATATATCATGAAATGCATGAAAGGTGAAAATTTGCATGTTAGAAGGATACGTTGACGTGTGAGAACCGTACGATGAATCTCAGATGAACATTTAATCTTTCGAAAATAAAGTTTTCATCAATTTTTGCTTTTGAAGTTCTTTAAATTTTTAGACTTGATTGGTCATTTGGAAAGACTTTAAATCATCATGTGCAAGTTTTGAAAAAAAAAATCTGAGGAAATGCTGGGATTTGTGAGTAACTAATTTGCATGTGCCTGGGACAGCTTGCTGTGAAATACAAAATCAGCTTTTATACTGCTCACTCTGTAGTGGCAATGGTGTTGCAAATTTAGTCAGCCACTTCAAAGAAAACAGCAATTTTTTGCGTCAGTCTTATCTTCTAACTTAATCTCTCAAATAGTGCGCAAGCAGTCTATTTTGTTTTAAGCCTAGTCAGAAAAAAGACAAGTTTCAGTGATTTGCCAAAATTTCTCCTTGATGGAAGCTTCCTTAAGAATCGGGTTTTACCCCAACTGTCACGGGAAATATAAAAGACTAAATGGTGCTAAAAATTCAAACCTTTAAAGACCCAAAGAGAAAATTACAAACATAAACCTAATACTGTATCTAAGATTTTAACCCTTGGACAGGTGAGGGTTCTTTCCCATTGCCGGCAGAAATTGGATTACAGTCAACCCTGGTCTAACGGACTTGATTTGTGCAAGGGACAAGTCTGTTGGACAAAAAGTCCTTCACACAAATTCAATTACATAAAAAATTAAAAATTTCAATTTTCAACACTAATTTCAAACCAAAAGAAGTCTGTTTGGTGGATTTTTGTCTGTTGGGTGGGAGGAAAAACTGCTTGCAAAGCTGGTCTGCTTGGCAAAAATCCCTTACATGGGAGGTCCTTACATTAGGCGGGGGGCCACTGTATATTTGTATCCTGGGGTGTTTTCAGTTTTCTGAAGGTCAGAAAAGCCCTTTCCAGGTGGGCTGAGGCAAAGTCAGGAATAATCCAAGAAAAGCCTGTTGCTTAATATAGCATTTTTTCCTGCAAAATTTTTCTGTGCAAAAAGAAAAAAAAAACATTGGGATGTTTACCAAATTTGTCCTCAGCTCCCTGTTGCCATTTTTTTCTTTTCTTCCCTGAGCTGAAACAAAATTTTGCAAAAACAGTCTGACTTTGCCACCCAAGGGTTAAAAAACTCAGTGGAAATTTCCACAACCTTCCTAAACCATCTTCTCAAAAGAGTCCTGAAAGGGACTCCACTTCTTGTCAAGCCTCAGTAACAAGTGGATCAAAACCAGTACTCTGCAAATTTGGTGTTTGTAAAAATCAAGCATCAAAATATATCAACATTAGAATAGAGTGCTCAGGCACCCTGGTTGTAGCCCAACCAAATTCTCCTGTTTTATTTCAGAAGCATTGTACTGTAACATCAACCTCCGACAAATTGTATCTTGGTTGACGGACATTATTGATTCCAGTGATGTGTACATTATACCCAAATATTGCGTAGGGCAGACTTTAAGTAGCAGCTGAAAAGCGGAATAGAAAAACTTTTGAGACTTTTGTCCACAAAGAAAATTCAAAGAGAAGTGTGTGCGGTGAGTCCTATATAGAGGAGTTCATCTTATTTTTGAGAATTCTTTTCCTTCCGTTTTCGCCGTTTTCAAAGTTGTTTACAGTTTAAGCGTCGAAAGTATAGGAATGACGATTCGAAAAGAACCCCTGCTCTTCATAATGGAGCTGTTTCCTCAACAACTTTTTCTGCTTCTTTCCTCCCAATGCCCACGCGTCGCATCACAAACCATGACGCATCGCTCAACTTTGCCAGGTCATCGCAGTTTATTTTTCCAAGATAATGATGCTGTGAACTTTTCTTGCAAAGTAGGATTTTAAGTATCATTTTCTGAATGCTTGAAGACGTTGCTATCGTGCCTTTCAATGAAACATCGCGTCGGTCACGGGACCAGAAGATTTTTACTGTCCGTCGAAATTGGCAGAAATTATTTTTTGGCCATTCCACGTGCAAGATTTTTCGCTAAACATTTTCGAGGAAAAGACAATTAATTTTCTTTGGAATACTATTGGAATAGGACCAATGATAAAAAAAGAACGTGGGCTTTAAAAGTCGAGGACATCAACCTTGAATTTTTTTTTAGCTAATGATCGCTAAAAAAACAGTTTTACTGTGGTAATGTCTTGAGTCTAATTGATGTAATGTTCTAAAATTTTAATGACTGCAGATGACAGAACCAACTTCGACTGATAAACTCAGAGGAAAAAAATAGGGGTGAACGGAATTCGGAATTCATAATGCAGAAAAATTTATGAGGGGAATTTTGCATCGGACAGAATGTGCAATTCATTTGCTCTTTTATTGGAAACAATAGTTTCTCGGGTAACGGATTTCATTCATTCCAACGATGCGTCCATTTTCTGAATGATGTCAATACTTTGGATATGGATTTTTTTTGCTCCTAAGCACAAATAAGTTGCAGGTCTTTTCGAAATTGCTACATTACTTTTTTAATAAAAAATTAATACACTATATCATGAAATGTTTTAAAGTGAACTAAGACGAGGAAACTGTTCTCAACACAATAATATAAATCAGATTCTCTCTCATAAAATTATGGAAAAAAGAACCCTGACAAGCAACGTCGAATTTTCGAAGATTGTTATGCGTTCAATAGTAACCATAGAGAGGGTCCGCTATCCGAAGCATTTTTCGTTGATCGCCTCAGTACGTCATTCGGAAAGAGAGTTGAGAGTCCATTATCCGGGGTATCCTTGTGCTTTGAAAAAAAATTTAAATGCTCACGTGGTAATTCAGTGATTCAGCTGATGGGTTTCTTTTTAAAGAGGAAAATGAAGGTATTTTTTACGTGGGAAAAAATTGGAGGAACGAAAGCGGCACCTTAAATTTTTCGAACAAATTGAACAAAGTGGGTTGACATTCCTGGACGACGACAAACGAGGCCAGGATTCTCCGTGAAAGAGTTCGAAAATCCTTCAGTTTTATTTTCCTGAAGACTTTATCATTCTCTTTCCCGTCATCTCTTTCTTTTCATTTCTTCGTCGACACACACGTGACCTGATTAGTGGCAAAAAACCGACACGTCAGTAGTTCAACGAACCGCGGCGACACTTTATTTTTCCCCTCGGGTTCCTCGTCGTCATATATTCGTCCAAAAGCAATAATAACACCTTCGTTCCGCCGATTCGTTACGCAATTCCCTTGCCTATACAGGCAGTTAATTATTTCCCTCTCGTCATCTCTGAGCGTATTTCGGCGTCGAAAATTTCGGCTAATAGTTTTGCTGACAACCGTACAAGCGCTAATTATAGGAACCCGAGACAGCAGGAAGGGATTGCGTTTTTGTCGCTTGCCAAGCACGCGCCAGCAGCAGCCTGGAAATTGAACCATGACTTCTCATCTCGTTTTTTTTTTAAAGATGCTGTTTCAATATTTTTCATTGCTTCAATCTTAAGACGTGTGTGAGGTCCTTCTTTTTTTTGGCCTCTGGTTAGAGGTTATCCTTTTGTGCTCGGCAACACTCTTTGACTGTGTAGGACCGGTCGTCTGGAAATAACCGAGTCTTGATGGATGGTCATGGTTTTCAATCTTCCTAAAAAATAAGTTTGGTTTCTTTTTTAGAAAATGTGAACTTTAACGTGTAAAAATGTGAAAATTTTAATTGTTATCTTTCACGCGAGAAAAATATCTTGAGCTGGAACTATTAGGTTAATTGTTTGTTTTCCGAGGAAGACGGAGAAAAATGTCTTTCAACAATATATTTTACCTTGTACTGTAAATTTTCCAGTTATCGACACATTCAAATAAACGATTTATGAAATTTTAGGTATTATATGGAAAATGCTTTTGCATCCTTTTCACCGAACCGAAACCAAAGAAAAGTCTCGATAAAAAATGTAACAGTCGCAAATACCTTTAGTGAATGCGTTTGTCTGAGTTAAAGGAATGAACATTTTCTAGATTTCAGATTTATTTTCTCTCTTAATTTCCGGAAGCTAGCTTGAAGTATATTATTTCCCAACGTTTCATTTTCTCATCAGCATATGTCTTTTCTCAGTCTGATAAATTGTGTCTAGTGAAGCTTCTCGTCTTTAAAATTCAGAACACCTTCGTATTGCATTTCATGATTTTCTTATCGCGTCATTCGAAGATGAGACTTACTTTGATGGAAATCACGTTCACTTCAGAAAAAAAATGGAAGCAGATAGGCTTTCTTCGGATGTGCAGTATAGAAACCTATGAGAAGTAAACGAGGAAGAGCCTTGGGAACTCCAATTTATTATGATAAAATGGCTATTTCTGTCAATTTTATGCTGGCTTGAAAACGGAGGGATATAATTTCAAAAATAAATCCAGAACTACTCGGAAGTTGATAGAATCGGAGGAAATGTCCCAAAGCACTCAAGAATATTACTGCGAAGGGAATCGAGTCAATAATGGACAGAGTCTCTTGGAAAAACGACCGAATTCTGGAAATGAAGCGAATACATGCACAGTACTGGGAAATCGGAGGAAATGTCCCAAAGCACTCAAGAATATTACTGCGAAGGGAATCGAGTCAATAATGGACAGAGTCTCTTGGAAAAACGACCGAATTCTGGAAATGAAGCGAATACATGCACAGTACTGGGAACCTTTTATCATGAAATTCCTGGGCTTTTCATGAAGGATGATGTATACAAAAGAGGGGGTAAATCACTACGCTGAATGCTTCAGGCAATCTCAATTTTTTCTACATAAAAAAGAGACTGGCCACAATATTTTCACTCCAAAAACGGAACGTATGAAATCGATGTGATTCTTGTTTTTATATGCCACGCAACAAAAAAAAATCATGTATCACGATTGAATATACTGATCTGCACTTTTTGATGATTGTTATTTTCGGAATATAAAAGGCGTATATCCAGGAAAGTGCCTTTCATCGCCTGAATAATCCTGAATAATCTGAATGGCTGTAGATGAGGGATTATATTTCAGAATTTTTCGAATCGAAAAATTAAGGAAATCATCAAATGGACAACAAAGAATATGTTTATGAATAACTGTACAAACTTCATACCAATTAAAAACCTCCAACTTTTACATAGAACAATGTCTCGAAAAGACATTGCTCTGCATACTATTTTTAGAGATATTGAATAATATTGGTATGTTCTTGGATATAAAGAATATCACCACATAGGTATTGATATAATGCCGCCAAACTCGGCATTCAGAATCTGAATCTGCTTGAGTAACTCTGTTGAATCTTTTTCCTTCAGTGACCTTCCACCTCAAGATATTCAGAATTCACTGGAGGAAATGCATTTATGCGGACTGTCTTTTAAATATGAAAATAAATGCCAAATCATCGTCATTGTGAATTACAATCACAAAAGGAGGCAAAATTGGTGTATAAATTTGAAAATAAAACCAGAATCAGCTGTGGGGAGCAGCTGAGGATTTCATTAGGAATCCCAAAACAATAAACCAATAAGTGTATTTCACTTTCCCCCCAAGATAAAATGAGTTTCACTGTGGGGCCGGAAATCCACAAAGAATGGTAGAAATAAGTACAAAAGGTAATCAGCCTTCACGAGGCCGGATCCTCCTTACAGGAGTCCCAAGAATCTTAGTTTATCTAAAGCTCCAACAAACAGTTAGGCAAACAACCAAGACAGATCACACACACACACAATCTTTCAACACAACAGATCAGGCACACAGTCAGAACAATTGGGGTAACAACCAACACACTTGGAGATCTCTGAGAGATGCTTCTTCCAGCTAGTGAAGTCAGCAAGTGACCATTTCTGGGCACTGCTGGCATTCAACACAACAGATCAGGCACACAGTCAGAACAATTGGGGTAACAACCAACACACTTGGAGATCTCTGAGAGATGCTTCTTCCAGCTAGTGAAGTCAGCAAGTGACCATTTCTGGGCACTGCTGGCATCCTCTACAACTTCAGTCAAGGCTACTTGCAAACCAGTTTATTGGCAGCATAGGCACTTTTGGCAGAAGGTAGCAGGAGCTTCCATCCAGCCCATCTGTGTCCATAGGTGCCAGGTGCAGGTTTTTCTAATTCCTCCGTGAAGACACTACAAGGGGCTACAGAGTAGCCCCAGAGTGACCTAACATTCACAAAACACAGGTAATTTCACTGAGAATCACCAATCAATGTTAATGGCTTAAAAGTTGGAGACAGACTGACTGAGGATTCTTCTCCCTGGGAATATGTGCTGTTGCACCTGATTGGTTGAACCTCTTGAAAGGCACAGACTCTCAAGTATGCAATTAACAAGGCTGCCATCTAACATCAGTCCAATTGGAATGTTCTGGTAAATTCTTGAATGTACAAATCTATTGTACCTCGCATGTAGCCTGTAGTGGTACATTAAGGTACCAAATTATTCCGTCACAGTCATATTCATTTTTCTTGTCCTGAAAAATCCCCAAGTTCTGTCATCTAAGAATAGGTGGTGAAAAGGCGAGTAAGTAAATATCAGTCTACAGATTTCAAGAACATGAGAACAAACTTCGTTTCATCATTTGGCGTTTCACACTCTTATAGACTACTGAAACTGATTCGTTGATTTTTTCCGAATTTCATAAGTGCCGGATTCGAGAAAATAACAAAAAAAACGTATCGTCTGAATGGATATAAATTCAGCTAGATCCTATTCCGATCACGCATGTGTTTACAAAAAAATCATCTTCCTCAGTATGAAACAAAGAAAGCAGTATTATTAATTCAAACCCATTTCAGCAGAGAGAAATTAATAGATAAAAAAGTATGCAGTATATACTCTCAAAAAAAAATAAGAGAAGTGCTTTCTGCTGATTCTATCGATGGAGAATAACTAACTCAAAATATCAGTAATTCTTCAGCGTTCCAAAAAATTCGTGAAAATTTCATGCATCATTTTTTTCTGGAGAAGACCTTTCATTTGGTACATTTTTTATTCATTTTTTTATTGCTTGAAAATGGGACCAGTTCAAGGTTAAACTCTATACACCAGATTCACCTTTTTTTCAAAATTAATACCTGGATGACTAACTTGCAAAATGTTTCTCGCTTTTCGCAAATAGGTCGACCACTCACGAAAATTAGGACGACCGTTTCGTCACCTCAAAAAGTTTACTCTGCGAATTTCAGCGCATCAATCACAATGTTTTCGCAAGAAAGATGCCTCAACTTTCTTTTTTAGATAAGAAAAATACATGAAAGCATGTCTTTGGTCTCGTCAGATGGCAAGCTGTCGATGGCCTCAATGTGTCGAAGTTTCTCTGTAGCTGCGTTCGTCGTCGACGTCGTTGTGGGAAGATTGATGGCTTGAAAAACCCCCCTTTCATTGTTGTTTCCAACATGAGTATAGTTACTTGATACTTCCCATCGTGTCAACCCGAAAAACTATAAAAATAATAAATAGACAAATACCAAGGTTCTTCGCCCTGTGCTAAATGTTCTCAGTTCCTTTTACAGCTTTTCTTTGAGAAAAATAACTCTCGGTAAAATAAGTCAACAGTGAAAAATATTTTGTGTAGCTTCAGAAATTTATTTTTCAATGTGTCTCCGATTTTTCTCATGCTAATTCGGGCCTTTTGAGCATGTGCATTCATCGTGTTTGCTTGAAAGGCACTCATTTTCTTTCTTTTTCCGTAGAAAAGAACGAAAAATTACCCGGAAAAAAGTAAGAATGTCTTCGAAATGAATGGAAATCTACCCGTGGCCATTTCCCATGAATCAATTCGGTAAAAGAACATTTCCAGAATAACTCCTTTGAAAAATGGACATGTGTTTATTTCCACGATAATCTCCTTCCGAACGTGCATATTTAGCAATAATGCTGAAAAATGGG
The DNA here is from genome assembly GCA_905338405.1 of Notodromas monacha. NCBI lineage: Eukaryota > Metazoa > Arthropoda > Ostracoda > Podocopida > Cyprididae > Notodromas > Notodromas monacha. The sequence goes on from CAJPEX010002493.1 coordinate 29,422, forward strand.
AGAATTTGAAAGCAGCAAGTTTATGTTAAGCAGATCCCCTCATAAGTCAAGAAGATTGATGGCTTGAAAAACCCCCTTTCATTGTTGTTTCCAACATGAGTATCGTTACTTGATACTTCTCATCGTGTCAACCCAAAAAAAAAAAAAAAAAAAAATACCAAGGTTCTTCGCGCAGTGCTAAATGACCTCAGTTCCCTTCGCAGCTTTTCTTCGAGAAAAATATCTCCCGGTAAAATGAGTCAACATTGAAAAATATTTGTGTCACTTCAGGAATTTATTTTTCAATGTGTCTCCGATTTTTCTCATGCTAATTCGGGCCTTTTGAGCATGTGCATTCATCGTGTTTGCTTGAAAGGCACTCATTTTCTTTCTTTTTCGTAGAAAAGAACGAAAAATTACCGGGAAAAAAGTAAGAACGTCCTCGAAATGAATGGAAATCTACCCGTGGCCATTTCCCATGAATCAATTCGGTATAAAAGAACATTTCCAGAATAACTCCTTTGAAAAATGGACATGTGTTTATTTCCACGATAATCTCCTTCCGAACGTGCATATTTAGCAATAATGCTGAAAAATGGGAGAATTTGAAAGCAGCAAGTTTATGTTAAGCAGATCCCCTCATAAGTCATGAAACATTCAGTGAATCCATTCAGTTTTTACTTATCTATGACAAAGATCTAGTTTTTCTCTTTTTTAGTGACTTCCGATATTCGAGTCAAGGCTGACAGATTTTCCTACATTTAATCTGAATTTTCTCTACTGTAGAAGACCTATAAATATCATTTAATTGGTCTGAGTCTTTCTGCTTGGTTCGTCAATAATTCAATCGCCTATTTTTCCTAATTTTTGACACTGTCATAAAAACATTGCAATAAGCCATTCGCTAAATTATTTGCAGTTGAACGGTTTATTTGATGACGACTTGGAATAGTTTAGCCAACATATTTGCGCGATCGTTGATATTGATTTCTATCTGAGGGTGAATCAGTAAAAATGTGGGAAAAAATCTGAATTTGATGATGCAAAGAATCATAAGCAACAACAACAAAAAACCTGCAGAATTAAAGGCAGAAAGATGAAGTGGCTGGAATTAAAATTGAACAATTGTTTTGTTACCCCTCGATATTTATTCAAGTTCATGATGAATTAAATTTCAGCGAGAACAATCTGGGTTCCCGGCCGTTGCTAAATTTTTAAAATGCTCAGTTTCATCTCTTTCGATCCAAAAGTATACATTTCTCAAAAGATTTGAACATAATTGGTAAAAAACAAAAAAGTGACTGGATGCGCGTGCGTTTTGAGGACAGAATTTTAAAAATTTAATGATTTTCCCACCTCTTTCAGATGAGGAAACGCGTTTGTGCCTCGTTAAGCATTCCGAATCCGCTTCACAAACATTTGTCAAAGTTACAGAAGCGCCCCGAGGCCAAATAAACGGGGTCCCTGTTTACGAAAAACCAATTTTCCACGCCTTCACACATGAATTATCCCGCAATAATTATGCAAGTCTCGCCAGAGTCGAGAAAATGCCCCAAATGAAGGCCATTATATAGGAAAAGAAACACCGATGCTTGTAAACCGCATCATTTGCATTAATGTCCTTGACTCACGTTATTATTCTTTATATTTTTTAAGGCGAATAAACTGATCGGGAAACGACACTTCGTGTCACCACATCTGGTGCAAAATATGTTTTCCTGTCCACGTGGCCTTGGTTACTGTTATACACTGGCGATGCTGGGTATCTTTTCCTTTCAAGTATCCAGGAAATGTAAGACTTGGTACATGGGAATCAGTCCATCGGGGGAAGAAAAAAAACCAGACGACGAGACCTTGAATAATCTCACTCCTAATATTTTACTTTTGAAGCTTTGCCGTAAAAATGAGAAACAGACGCTCTTTGTGGGAAAGTAAGTACCTGTATAATGTACATATCAATTGCTTTTTTACGACTTTTTGAAAAGGTGTTCTGTTTTGCGACTGAATTTTTTAGAAATTGAATCGTACAGAGATTGAAAGACAAAGACGCTGATTATGCATTACCGATTCTTCACAGGTTATCGTGAAAAAAGATGTAGAAAAATACGGTCGCACTGAAGTTTATTCTTTTTTTTTTTTTGCTAAATAATGTATAGTCGAATATTAAGTTTTATCACTTACTGCCCATGGTCATTTGAAAAAATAATTTCGAAAAATTCTGCCCGGGTTTTTTTTTATCAGAAAGCTTGAAGAAATTTCGGCGATGATTCGCCCGATTTCGGCGGCTTTTGCATGGATTTCAGCCAATATGGCGAATTTTTCGTGTGCAACATTCAAATTAGAACGAGATGCACTTCTGTATTAATTTTACCGAAAAAGTTGGCAAAAATACAACTGAAGAATATGAGGAAAGCCGGGAGGATGCTTTTTGTCCCAGTTCCGCGCAATCTTTTTGAAAAAAACACTGAGAAAGACAGTTTTTAAAGAATTGGAGTTTGGAAAATGTCACTGATGATCCGTAGTTTTCTTCGGCTTTCACTGATCAACTAAATTTTTGCTGACATAATTTAACACGCAATGACCCAGGAAAGATGAAATGACGAATTTCCATTCCAACAATTATCATTCAACGTGATTTGAATTTCAGTCCAAGTTGAGTGCGTCACATAATTTTCGCCCCTCGTGTATATGCAAAAATTTTGATAGAATCTTTTGGGAGAATAGCCCTTTATTTTCTTCGAAGGTGAGGCTAACTTAATTCCCATAATTTTCATGAATGAGAAAACTGGAGAAAAATTTTCAGAAAGCGAAATATTTGACAGAAATTGAGCAGCTTGACGAGAGAAAAATTTGGAGAAGGGTTGGGTTGTTTTCCAGCCACGTGATGAACACGTCCTTTTTCTTTTCTTTTTTCCCTGGTTTTCGTGTTCATATTATTTTTATGTCTTTGGCTTTTTTCTTTTTGGTTCGTGTCAAGTGACCTAGTTTTTTGTCTAATGGAACCGTGAAAGAAGACAAGGGTTAGAGCCAAGATGAGGCGAGGTTTATGTGCGTAGTTGATGACCTTTCGGTTATTCTGCCAGCGGGACACATAGTTTACGTCTAGGTCAGAGTCTGACTTGAGTGCAATCACCTTCTCGCCTGATTCAGTACCAACAGGAAAGTGGTTTTTGCTCGCAATTTTAAGAGAGAGAGAGAGAGAGATGTTTGGAATTGAAAGATTGAGTCACTGTTTGAATAAAGAAAATGATAAGCCAGGGTGTTTGACACCTGTTATGGAGATTTAAGGATGAATTCCAATGAGAGTAAATGAATGGAACAACAGACTTTGTTGGGCTACAACCGGGGTAATTGAAAAAAACCCAATTCTTAGATGGTGTATTTTCACAAGAGCATTTTTGATGACAAGTTGCAAAGTACTTGTAGAACTGCTTGGTATACTGAAGTTCAAGAGATAGTGAAGTCCTTGCACAGACTTCTGAGTTAGGAAAAAAGGGTTTGTCTCATGGAAATTTCCTTTGAGATTCTTGCATTGATTATGACATCTGCTTTTTAAGCTGGAGTAAAGTTACTGTTTAGAGTTTCACAGATTTGAGACTTTCAAGGTCCAAAGGTCTATTTCAGTTTGTTGCGAGAGCAGGGGTGAAACTTGATTCTCACAGAAATAAACAAGGACAAGTTTTGGCAATTGCCAAAATTTGTCCTTTTAATTTGGCCTGGTCTGTTAAAATTGACTTTTGGCGCTATTTTCTTTGAAGCTTAAGTTTCTTGGGAAGCTGGCAGGAAAGATTGCTTTGGTTTGTTTGAAATGACTCACTAAATTTGCGACAACACCCTAGTGTAAGGTTGTTGCATTTGACAATAAAACAGCAAGGATTTCAAACCAAATTGATTCCAACCAGAGTTTTAACGTCTTTTAATTGTGTGAGACTGCCAAAAAGTGACTGAATTAGCAGAAACAAATTCCATATTTAAAAGCCTTTTCCTGGCAACATTTTGTCCCTGAGGACTGATTTATCCCAGGAAATACCCAATGATGCAGGAAAACCCTTGTGAGAACTTGAGGTCAAACTGGGTCTCATGAAATTCCTGACAGATTAGACTTGTCTCATCCACAGTCTATTGATTTATCCTTGTTTGAGTTAATATCCTTCCATTTTGTTAATGTCTCTATTATTACTGTTTCTAATTTCCAACAAGAGAGAGAGAAAGAGATCCCAGGTCAATCAGCTCAGCACATTTTGGCGATTTTTTTTTCTGTTGTTGAGTTTCAAAATTTTATGGAATAAGAGTCTCATCAACCAGAGTTATATTTTTCTCTGTCGCAAAAAATTTATTTGACAATAATAAGAGGAACAGTGAAGTTCGGAATGGATGAACCGGGCTTTTAATGTTCAATTGTTGAGAGTTCAGGTTTGAACAATTTATAAATCTCAGTTGTAACGCATCAGGAACGCAGGTTTTCATTCACGTGTTTTGGATTTCTTACTCGAAAGAAGTTACGAATTGTAAATTAATTTCCCGGAATTATTTTAGGGATTGCTGTTCAAGCTATTTGTGAAAATTTTCTTGACTTTCTTCTCCATCACTTCTTCGTCAACCAGTATTTTTGGAAATATGAATAAAAGCGGTTTCTTCTTCACGTGAAAATACATTCGATTTGACGGTTCTTAGATTAAGGAGCTGCTCGAATTCACATATAAACCGGAAAACAAAGAGTCCAACTTTTACTGTACCTTTATTTGCCTTTTGCAATTTAGAGTTGTCACGCTGACAATTTTTCCAATTGGAATAAGTTCATCATGTGAATTATTCCTTTTCCGAGGTTTTATTTTCATTCATTAGACCAGCACGGGCATTTTAATAGTGATGCCCCTTAAAAATCACAGCATTATTCCTCACAATAAAGGGTTGACGACGTTCATTCAAACGGTGTCTCGTTTCCACGCGCCTTCGAATGATTTTTAAACATTAAATCATTTAAGCTTCGTTTCCTTGCTTATAAGGTATTTTTTAGGGATTATTCGGAATTGTTTAAAGCCGAAAAAAATACGGACTGCCATTTTACGTTCTTTAGTAGAAAAACACCAATTTTGTCAGACATCATCTTTGCCATCAGCTGTTCATAATTTCGGAAATCGGATGAAAATCAGATTTTCCAGCTACTGGATCACCCACCCCTTTTCATTGTATCTGAAATTTATCATTCCTCGTTTCCTCAGCTTTTTTTCCTCAGTGTTTTTTTTTATTAAACTTAGAGGATTAATCTCTATCTTTAAAATACATGTTCATGATTTGATATTGTTGGTTTTTCAATCAAACCATGATTTAAAGTCATAGAATGGGGCCTAAAGAGAAACTATCATTTTTTGGGCAAACATGACCGATCGATATTCATCAATATACTTTATTTGCTGCATTCATAATGCTCAAATTTTTTGACAAATGTTACATCCATCAAACAAAAATATGCATCACAGCACATACAAATGCATGAATACTTGATTGGCACCCTTTTTTCATAAAAAAAATCACAAACTTCAAAGCTCAAGGTATTTCGTCAGTTAATTCCCAGATAATTACCCATTGATGGAATAATCTAGAAAAATGTTTGAAGATAAATCATATATGGAGTCAACACTTTTCCACAAAAAAAATTTTGAATCAGTTAAAATTGGGAGACCATTTTTATTTTCATGGAATTATAGTTTCTCTCCTCAGAACGAAATTCGAGGAACGACAAAAAATCCGTAGTAGGCCGAATGTTGTTGTAGAGAATCCCTTTAACGGTTGAGTACCCCACAAAAATGCGTTGTAAAGAGAAAATCGTTGTAGACAAGTTTGTTGTAGAGATGAAGTCCACCTGTAATTTTAATCATTCCATAGTCAAAATGTTCCCTCTTATCAAAGAAAATTTGCAACATGTACAGTACAATAAGTCAAAAATGTTTAAAATGCCGTGTCACCTTGAAGTGCATGTGACATAAATGGTGGATTTACAGTCTCGATCATGTATGATAGAAGCAATTCTTCATTTATTATGGATCCATATACTATCTCAGAAGTGAAGTACTCGTGAACTGCAGGATATGTATATGTTACCCACTTTACGATTCATCCACGGATTTCCTGTTTCTTTATTTTCGCCTTTTTATTCTCTTCTGGTCGTGTCTAAAGGACTGGTTCCTGTAATTAATGCTGTTAATCTGACGGGGTATCTCTGTTTGAAAGAACTACGTATCGGTGTCACATCGTGAACTCGAACTCTCGAAAGAAAGTGGGGAGTAAGAATAGGTGCGGCATGGTAAGAATGACATGGACCATTCAATCTCAGTTTGTGTATCTCCTCGTGATGGATTTTCGAGATAAAACAACAAAAAAACGAGATGGATGACACGACACTAGGTATGCAATACTTTTTTTTGTGCGTTTTTATCAGGTTTTCTGCTGTTTTTTTTATAAAGCGCTTGCGTTTGAGCACTGAAAATCCAATGAACATTCGTGTTGTCTCATCCTTATTCTTATATCACCTGCTTCTATGATGCTCAGTATTCCAGGTCATCAGAACTGGAGTTTTAAATGACTTGGAATACTCTCACTTTAATGAAGAGGTTCTCTCTGAAATCTTGGAGGACCAGGGAAAAGTGTTGGCTGGATATGATTCATCTACAAAAAAATGTTCTAGATTATTCAATCAATGTGTAATCATCTGGGAACAGATAAAATACCTTGAGTTTTAAACTGTTTCCTGGTGTTGTAATTTTTTAATGAAAAAGGGTGCAAATCAAGTATTCATGCAGTTGTATGAGCTTCGATGTATTTTATGTGGGCCCCATTTTATGACTTGAAATCATGGTTTTGATTGAAAAACCAACAATGTCAAATCATGAACCTTGAAATGAAATGTAAATTCAAATAAAAACTGCTGGTTCTTGTAGCATGGATGGAAGCTGTAATCAATGACAAACAGGCTTCCAAGGGGTTCCACATAAAATTATATATCAGTTTATGGAATTTCGTTTCATTTTTTTCATCCCAGGATGATCACTCAGCTTTTTTATTAATAAATATCTGAGAATCTCAAAAAGCAAGCACTATAGATTTTAGGCTGGTCTGAACTTATTTTCCAGTGATAAATTTTGAAAAGCTCAATATTAAAAAATATATTCAGCACATAAAACTTTTCAGATATTTTTTTCAGTGATCAAGTTTGAGAATCTCACAGAAAAAATTTATTCAGAACAACAAACTTTTTCACAAAGTCCCCAAAAGTTCATTGTAACAGTGCAATTTTATTATGGTACAGTACCGTACACCAAGAACTGGAGATACGCGGATGTATTGCACTGAAATATATTGATTGAATCAGTTTAAAATGGGAGATAATTTTTATTTTCATGGAATGATGTTGAGTATTTTGTCCATAAAACGCCAATTAAAAATTACATGATGTGAGTCTAAGGGAAAATGAGACTCAACTTAGTGGTATTTTGACTTTGGGACACTCTTGATGCACCAATTTTGTCTGCATCTTCGGGTCTCACTGGATTTTAAAGTCACTCATGACTTCTGGATAGATGGACGCTTACGTCTAGGTCAGAGATGAGACCGGTTGTTGATGAGAATTAAGCCAGGACATCATCGTCACCTGTCGAAGTACTGTCGGTGGTGCTGCTGCTGCTGCTGGTGATGCAGCAGCAGTTGGACAGCAACGGAGTTTCTTCCTCAGCACCGGTCCTTGATTAATTCGTAGGTCAATCATCGCTGGGCCCCGACGCTTTCTGTGGCGAATGTTTACTAGCCCAGACAGTTTGTGTAAACGAATCCCGACTCGTCTCAGATGAGGGGGCCTAACGATCACCGGCTATTTCCAGAGTTTATCTGGGGCACTGCTACTCTCTTGCTGCCTGCCTGCCTTCCCTGTTTCCTTATTGCTTCAGAGAGTGTGTGCAAAAAAAGAATGTAGGCCTCTCTCTATTTTTCTTCTTTTTTTTTTTTTTTTACGTGGAGTAACGTTTTAAATCGAGACATGGCAGAGTGTTTTTGGGACATCTCCTTATTGCTGCTGGTACTGAATTGGCGAAATAATGATGAGGAATTTTTTTGGCATTCCGCGTGATGTACAATAATAACCTCTGAGTTTAGATTTTTGCGCATCATATGAGATGAAGCGTAGACAGATTCCTTCGCCAATTTTTTTTTTTTATTGCTCGAATTTGTCTTCTGTTTTTTTCTGAAGAATGAAGTCCAATGTTCTTTGGTTTATATATTGAATGCGTACCATATTATTCAATAAGAAATTAAGAAGTGAGTTAAAATATAGCAATTTATGAAGTTATCTGGGGCACTCCTCCTCTTATATGCTGCTGATTGTCTACCCTTAGTGTTTCCTTCTGATTGCTTCAGACTTCAGAGTGCATGCAAGGAAATTTAGGCCTCTCATCTTTCTTTATATGGGAAGAAACGTTTTAAATTAGGACATGGCAGCAGAGGGTTTTTGTGACATCTCCTTATTGGTACTGAATTGCCGAAATCATGATGAGGAAATATTTTTTTTGTTTTGCATTCCGGGCAACGTACAATAACTCATACGTTCAGATTGTGCATGACGCACCATAAGATGAAGCATCGACATATTATTTTGCCAATTTTTTTTTATCGAATTGTTCTTCTATTGATTTTTTAAAGTGAAAGTGCAATGCTCTTTTGTTCATTTATATCTTGAATGCGTACCATATTATTTAATGGAGTGAGTTCAAGAAAGCAAATTTCAAACTCATGTGGGGCACTGCTACTCTCAGGATTGTATACCATATGCTCGGTACTGTATTACCTGAATCTTGATCGAGAGATATTGTTTTTGCATCAAGCGTGACGAAAAAACTTATGATCATATTGTTGAGCAGTGAGCACTGAGATGCAGCAACCGATTATTTCACAAATTTTTTCATTCGAATTTGCCTCCTATTCATTTCTCAAAGTGAAAATGCCAGGCACTTTACTTTTACATCTTGAAATATACTCTATTATGCAGTCACAATAGTCCAGATCAGGAATAGAATTAACTGAACAAAAAGTCTAGGTTTGCAGATGGAAACGGTGCGCAGAATTTTTGTGGGAACATTTTTGCTATGTTATCCCTTCTGTGGCAGAGTTGGACTTTTTTGCAGATTTTGGTTGGACTCAAGAGTGGAATAAAAACAACCCCCCAACAGTGTGTGCAGGACAAAGTTGGGAAAAATCTTGGCATTTTTAAAATTTTCCAAAGAAAAATTTCACCTGAAAATGAAAAAATTTAAATTTCAAGGCTCCCTTTTTTCCCCTGGCCTTGTGTTGTTTCCCCATTCAATGATTAAATTTAAGCTTGAAAGCCAGGAGCCCATGGCTAGAGGTCAATACAGAAAAAGTCTGACTCAGGACTTTCCCACCATTTCTTTATCCCTGAATAAAATCCAACTTTGCCCACCCCCACCTGGCAGGGGTTGCA
>CAJPEX010002494.1:0-19393 GCA_905338405.1 Notodromas monacha
ATTATTTTGTGGTGCGCTGAAGATTTCTTTGAAAACATGCGAGATTGATCAAAGGAAGTCCGTGAATAGATTTAAGATTTCTAGCTCATCCTTATACGTTACCCTGGCCTTCTGACTGCATGCTACGAAAAACGGAACGTTTATGCGGATATTAGAGAATATTTTGTGCGTACGAAGTCAAGGTTCCTTTTGATCTTTTTGAATCGCATCATGAAACTGACAAGACCATTATGAATTATCTGATGATTATTCGTGAAAAACAGCGATTAGATACAATATGTGCTATTGCATCACAAGGAGTTCACCCATTCTGCCCAATTCAAGACGTTGCCATGCAGAGCACTGCGGTAGCCTTTCTGTGATATTTTTTCTGATACGAATATTGACACAATTGTTTATCAATATCGTTTACCCGTGAAATCTTTGACCTGCAGCGCATCAGTTGGGTTTGGCGCTCAATTGCCCATATCCACCGTCAGGGTCCCAGCCATAAACAGGGGAGAAAAAAACCCACTCGCAATTTTCAGTGAAACGAACTCTTTCCTGAAGTACCCTCGCGTTCGTTATGAAATATATCCACAGCTGTTACTTCACAGCAAGCGGAAGTACGAAGCATTTAGGAAGTGCTCATCTCGCAAGGGGTTCGTAGGGCGCATGTCGCAGTAAAAGCTACGCGTGCCGCCACCGCAATCGGAACAGCATTCGGGTCACGATCCACCGCGTCAAGAGCGGAGTGCCGTCCAAAATGGCACAAACACGCTCAACTTTCGCAATCTTCGTTTCCGTGCCGACGCCTTCTAGTTAGGCAGCTACTTACCAGAAGCGCCTTCTCGGGATCTTCCGTGCGCAGAGATCCAAACGATTCTTCATTCCCGGAGAATCTTCCCCCCACCAGTTGGCGCCCCCAACTTCTCGCATATTTTTTTCTTCACACAACCCCACCCCCTCGTCTCGCTGAATCCGATGAATATTTCGTAGGGAATTACTGAGGAGAAGGGCCCCTTTTCATTTTTGCATAAAAAAGTATACTTGTCATACACGGTATGTGTACGTACACGTTATCTGCTTGAAGTACCGCACTTTTTGCGGCAATTCGTTGACTTTTGTCGCGTTCTCATGACAAGTCTTCTCAGCCTCAGAATACCGGGTACATTCGAAAGTCTCTGCCAAAATCAAGAAAAGGAAATATTGTTCACGGAGAAAAAATAAGAGATTTAAAGCCGAGGAGTCAAGAATCTCCTGAATTGTTGGCGCATGTTGGCCGGGAAGACAGGCAGGCAAAAATCCCAGAAACATGTCTGTGCTCCTGCTTTTACGAAGCATATTCTTCTATTCATGCTCTGCTACATAACAATCTTATAGTTTGAAAAAAAAAGAAACAGAACTTAACGAAGAACTCAATCAAATACTGTATTGAACTTTCTCATCAAGAGTATATTTCTCTCATGAGACCATGATGCCCCATTAATACACTGCTGAAAACCGAATGAAAAACTACGGTTGAATCAAGTCTAGCGATTTACGTCTGGCACCTTTAACTCTATAAGACAACAGTTGTACATAGCATGAAAATACAGTTCTAAGATTTTAGGTACAATATCCGTAAAACCCACAGCAGTCCTACTTTTTCCAGTAGTTTTCAATGTGGCAACGGATAATAGCCTGAGTCCAACTCTTGAACGATACGTTGATTCAAGTCAAAATGACAACCAGAATTCCATATGGAAAATTTCACCTAATGACCAAGTGACATGTTTTTTTTCATGATGGATCCACAGTAACCACAAAATATCACGGTGAATAAAAGTTTTGAATTTTTCGGCCAGCCCTGCCATTTTTGCGGTCAAGGCAAACATTTTTGGAAAGCTGGAAAGCGGAAACACCGACTCCGCAGGTATTCTCAACTTTCAGACTAGCATCGAATGTAAGCCCCCAGGACTCCTGATGAGCACTTCACCAAGGCACAGATGATTGAAGCAACGTGGCTTATTCTGATGCAAATTTCTCAGAGGCTATGAATACACCAGACGAGCGTCGAGTGGATAAATGACTAATAAGCGACAAGGCCAATTCGGACGATGTAGGCCAAGCGTGCGGCAACGCTTCCCTGGGAAACTCTTCAAAGTAAGAATTTTACTAAATTTACTGAACCGCTGGAATGATCTTTTTCAACCTCGTACGGATCATACGCGTCTCTGAACACGGAGTTTAAAATCCGTAGGTTTACGGGAGTTCAAAGCATATCCCGTAGCAACCCGGAAATTTCTGAAATATTTCTTCCAGTAATTCTGGCAGAGCTGAACAGCGGTGGAAATTTATTAGCCTTTATACGTTTCAAAAATTAAATTTGATCATGATGCAGTTTTTGCTTCTGGCCTCTTAAATTCTGATGATCTTTTGGCATATTGTTCACTTCAGTTGAGACTGGGGTATAGAATATAGAGTGAAGTTGATCTCTTTCCAACTGAGTCCATTTAAATACCGGTATAATTACGTGATTTTTAATTTAAAATTATTTCTGAGAACTACCTCGATCAGCATTTTTAGTGCAGTCAGGGCAAAATATCGCACTTGGTCAGGTACAGGTCTTGCCTTTATTTCGAGTGAAAATTGAACAGTCGCAAATGTATTCGGAGCAAAAACATTTTTTGGCGAAAAATGCAAGTAAGGAAACTTAAAGTGTTCAAAAGAATGTTTTAAAAATTGAGAATACGTTGCTTGTCAGATGAAGCATTGGTGTGGGCTATCGCTATAGGACAGTTAAATGGCAGCCCGAAGGAGGAGAGGATGTGATGTGAACATATTGCAACCAGATAACTTGAAGATAAATTTCGCAACGAGCATTTAAGGATTTATCCTCATTACCTTCCCTGGTAAGTTCTTCGTCTGACTTCACGGGAAGTGCAGAACGCGAAGATGGTTATTTTTAAATAACTCACGAACATGAAGCATCCAAATTCTCGTACTGCACTAAGGAAATTGTTCCTGGGATTTCTGATGCTGGTATGAATCTTGTCGAGCTTTTGAAGCACTCTCACTTTCAACTCGGAGCGAAAAACCATTAGAAAATACTCAGGACTGGTGGGCTGGCTGTGTCACTAATTTGCAAAAACGCAAAATACACAGGATCAAGACTCTTGCTTTGACGATGCAGACACAGTTAAATCTCAACTACAGGCCTATTTATACTCGTATGAAACTGAGTTACGCCACACGCGATTTATTGAGTATCCTTTTCGGTGGGAAATGGCAGCTTGTAATCCAGTCAATATGAAACCTCACAGTTTTGCATTACACATGGGAAATAATTTTCAGTGCGCAGGCAACCGCAAAACAAATTATCCCACGACAATAAGTCCAAATGTCAAGAAAGCGTGTGATTGAACATCCCAAGCGTAACCAAGGTCGGTCATATCTTCAAGAACAGGGCTCTGCTATTCTTAAAAGTACTGTACTTCACTAATATTCATAGGAGGTTTATAGGGAAGCGAGTGAAATCCTCAACCGCAGAGAAGAGATATTAAAATTAGGGAATGACCTCATTCCCTATTCGGGGGATTCGTGATTTCGCGGGTATGATCAGACCGAAAGAATCTATTAATACTTCGAAAATTCTGTATCCGAAAAAACTTTTTTTTTCCTTGGACGCGCCACTTGTTCGGGCTCCGTGAAAAAATCCCGCGGCCCGAAAATCTCGTAAGTCCGATAATCCCGTAGGACTAAAATCTCGCAGGGTCCGAAAATCCTGCAGGAACGAAAATCCTGTGCACTAAAAAATAGTAAAAGTTTCTCTGGGGTTTAAGAAAAAGGGTGTCAGGGATGGAACAGTGGATCAAATGGCAATCAAGAAAAGATGGAGATAAGAAAATTAGTGCATTTATTCTTCCATGACCTTAGGAGGGAAATCTTTTCGATTTCAAAGCTTGCTGAATTTTAAAAGTGTTCTTTTATGCTATTCTCATGTACCGTATTGTACATTGAAGTCAGATTGAAAGTCGGCGAAATGAGAAATCACTATCAAACTACATACATGTATAGACTTTTTCAACGATTCAGAAATTGTGTAAACGCCATTACCTGTAGTAATGATCACAGAGGATTTTTCTGATACAATAAATCATGTTTCGAGATTCTCATTCCTGCGGGATTTTCGAACCCTGCGAGATTTTCAGGCCTACGGGATTATTGGCCTCACCTGATTTTCGGGCCGCGGGATTTCTTCTTCCATGGGATTTTCTCCTGCACCCCTTGTTCGCACCCCCAAAACCTGGAGTGAAGCGAGTGCGGTCTTCAAAAGGGTGCCGATTTCGCATTGATGAATTGCGTCGGATTGAATAAGTCAAAGAAAGCGGTGAAATGCTTGAGGAGATTTGCCGAGCCCAGCACGAGAGCGAAGAGATAAACGTCAGTCGCGATTTAATAAGAAACTCGGCGACCTTCTCGAGCCGGATCGTGAAATGATTCGGACCCAAGCCGGGCTTTAATCCTGATAAATGGGGGGCCGCACCCAGGGAGACTGGACCGAGGTCGGTTTTTCGGCAATACCGCGGAGTGCGGGTGACGCGTCGTCGACACACGTACAGGGCCAGAAAGGAATTTTTGGATGCCAACGCGACGGGGGCTCCGACACACCGTGTAATTCCGCTTTGTTCTCCTGCCACACAAATCCCGCTTTTCGGCTCGTATCCTCCTTCAAACTTTCCACTGCGGCCGGTTTCAATTAATTCGAAAACCATCTCGTTTCTCTGCGGCGGATAAAAGTCCCACTATCCTTGCCTGCTGTTCGGCAACTTCCTCCTTGTCCCACAGTATCAAAGGAATTGATTCATTCATTAATTCTGAGAGGTTTGAGCTTGCTTCGAGAGCGATTTTAAGCTAGGCGTTTCAATTGGTGGTAGGCGTATACAGTATCACCTTTCCGGCTGGCAAATGATGGACGTGAGCTTTTCAAAGAAATCATTTCCCTCTTTGCACCAATTGAATAAACCTTGATTCCCAGTGCTATGTAATTTTATTTTCAGCTGAGGGTTGTGAAGAGCATGAGGATTCCAAGTACGAAGTCTTCCCACAGCAAATTGATTCATTTTTTAAATGTGAGGGGTGAAACAGGAAACAAGGGGACTTGACAAATCAGAAGCGGGAACTATTTTTAGTCTTCTTCCCACAGGTTCCAAGGAAAAGCAAGTTATTTTTCTGAAGCACTGCAGAAAATCGGGTTATAATGTGCTATCCCTCTTCAACCCGCCGTGTGACACCAATTGCAGCTACCTCGTATAAAGCATTGCAGTTCACTCGTTTGATGATAAGCATTGTCGACTTTGCCAAGCTCGAGGACGCGTTTTCCAAGTTAACATTTTGCCAAAATTGGACATGCGACGGGCATTAAAGCGCGAACAGCTCGCGAAAAATGAATACTTCGACATCTCGCGTCGTTTAGAGCTCGGAAATCGGCATAAATCTGCATACATAACTTCTTGGTTGACGGAAACATGTCAGATAACGCAAGAGTCCTTCAGACACCAGGGCTTCCCGTCGGAATATCAGTTCTAAGCTCAAATCAATGTCTGTCATCATCTAGCACATATCTTTGATAGTGCGAGTATACATAAGAAAGCATGATTCGGAATCACTGCTTGCAATAAGATGTACTTTTTTGCACACAGCGAAAATCTTGAGAATTTTTTTATAATTTTAGCGGTATGTTTATATTTCAGCATGCAACAAATCTATATTTGCAAATGATTCGGATATTAATCCTTTTTGGAAAGGCACGATGGTGACAGGACACTTGAATCAGAATTTTTACGTCGTCAATTAGAAAAATTTGCATATCGTTAACGTACATAGCATTTTCGCTTGAACGCAATGGCGAGAGAATATAATTGATTAATTTTTGTAAATAATACTGCGCCTCCATTCAAGCCATGGACATTATTTGCAATATCTTGCTACAATACTTACAAACGCTTACTCACGTTTTAGTTCTTGGGTGGTCACTGAATGCTGTGGGCATCAGAAAGTTTGTCTTATTATTTCATTGATGCAACATTTGGAGTATGGAACTGAGGATTCTTTTTTTTTTTATTAATCGAGCTAACCGCAGCTAGACAAATCGAGCAGCAAGTTCTGCAGATTTAAAATACTGTCATATTAACTTCAAAAAAATGCGTGGCATTTTACTCTACACATTTTAGGATTCTCAATTCTTCCATGAATCCTAATGATAATGCAGGTATCATAAAACAAGAAAAAAGCATATGAGCAAGTGTCAAGAGAGCAACAGCTAGAAGGAAAGGTTGCACAAAAAAGCTGCCGTAACTACTAAAAGTAGATTTACAGTACCAATTCAAGCCTAACATAACACTTGTAGAGTATTTAACATGACCTAAATTAACGAGCAATATGCGACGCAAAACTGTTCAAATTTCAGGTTTGGTTTCATACTTGTTCCTTCTATATTCGCTCGTTTCGCGCCCTCGTGTAATGAATGAATAATCGTATAATGTATTGGGAACCTTCGCGAATATTCTTCTTAGCTGCAGCTTAGAACACGCATTAATTTTTTTTCTTCGAGGAACAAGATTGCACGGAAATGAAGTACAGCCCGAGAACTGCTTCGGGCCTAATTTAACTCCGAAATTCACCCCTCCGGGCTCGCGGAGCAACATGTGAAATGCATTGAGGCCATCTCAATAAGGTTACAGCCTTCCGCATCACTCCCTCAAGATTGAAGTTCACGCCAGCTAATTAAGCGTCGCTGCCCGAAGATGCCGTGGGTTGTAATTGCACGCGGAAAAGCAGCGGGTCGGGAGGCGCTCGCAAGTCTGCACCCTCGGGCCCAAATAAAGTAACTTCGTTACCCGCCGCATGCGGGTCGTTTCGGGGTACTGCTCGACGCGGGATTAGCTTTGATGCGAAATGCCAGAAACTATTCGACGGGTCGGGGGAATTATTTGCTTGCGGCGAGACGGTCGTCGCCTTCTGTTCGTACCCGAATGGAATTAATGATCCGATAACCGGTGAGACCTGAGCGAATGCATCCATACATCACAGTCCGGAAGAAAGAACTGGACACATTTCCGCATGTTCTGGATTTACATTCATCTTCTGCTCCCGAAGTGTCGGTGGCAGAACAAATTCTGCGAAGACCCCGCGAGTCTTCCCAGGCAGTTTCAAGGAAACGCTTGACTTCAGTTCTCTTTTTCAAATGTTCAGTTTAGCAACAAGTGACACGGCAATATTTCCAAACCCAGCAGTCGAGTGTTCTCCGAATGCAGTTTTCAAAAAGCTCCATTTTTTCTACGGAGTAAAATCGTACTTAAAAACTTCAAAAAATCTTCTTCCATTTCCAAAAAAAAAGTTCAAGTAACTCGGGTCCGTGAAACGAGAACAGTGCGCACCAGAATATTTTAAGCAAATATTTAAAAAGGAACAGCTTCCACGTGTAAGGCGGTTATCAAAGTTATCGAGAGAAAAAATGTTTGCGTGTTCGTAATCAATATGGGCGTGAGTACCTCGATCACCATTTACCTGTTAAAAAATCAAATTCTGTATGTGAATACTGTATGTGAATGCGGAGAATTACAAGTGTGACTCAAAACAGCCCCAGCCATTTAATTTCAAACTTTTAATAAATTTCGAATTTTTGAAGATGAAACAATAGTTAGAATTTCATATCATACTATGTCAGACTCGGTCATCCTGTACGCAAGCTATGTTGTGGTCATTTTAAACTTTTAAATGTTCTTTTCCGCTGATTCATAGAGTAAATTTCAGTTTATGCAAAATACGGCTTATTACTCAGTATGGAATGCAGGGATGACGCGCGCCCTGAATTTCATTTAGCGAGTGTGGATGCTAGAGTAAATACTGACATCACCAACTGCTTTCATTGCATTTCGATCAATGAACTCCATACTTTTCCTTTTCATTTGTATCGATCAAAAGTTCGATGAGGCTGTAATACAGGAAAACAACATTGAAGAACAGGGGAATATTTAGAAAACAGCTGCTTTGGGTGGAAATGTTTTAATAATTTTTAAGAGTATTTTTCAAAACAAGCTTTCATCATCCTAATACTGTACCGTATTTACGCTATTAGAGGCCTCGCTTTGCTCCCTATACAGTAAAATGCAACCTTAAAATCTCGGGTAAAATCCTACTCTTTGAATATCAAAAAATCTAGGACCCATATACTGTAGTCTCTTCTCGCAACCTCAACTCACCATATTATCGTATATGCTGTCGGTTCTCAAGCTAATTTTAAAATAAATACATAAAAGCATTTGAAACTTCTGCAGAAAGTTATCAGGTTCGCCCATTATATAGGTGAAATATTCGCTTCAGAATTACAAAATTGTTCCGTCTAAAGCATATACGGTTTTTCATTCAGCCAAAACATTTCCCGAATTCGTGGTGCGGTATACATAGTTTCCCGTTGCCTGTTATTGTGTGGATACAATGTTTCAAAATGTGAGTGGATTGAATACATCTTGTGAGCTGAAGACGACAGGATAATGCAAAAAGTAATCCTCTGATCTCATCAACTTCTGGCAACTTTCCGACTTTCGTCATGGACTGCAAGTACTGTGCAAAACTCGGAGAGTGTGGACTCTGTAAACTGTCAGTATTCGGGTGGCTTGTGTTTCCATCAGGAGGTAAATAAAAACTAAAAATAAATGCGGTAGAAAAGCCTGACTCACCGACGACGTCCAGGGTCCCGACGCCGCGTTCGTGCAAGTAGTTGGGATCCCCGCCCGCCAGGACGCAAGTGTAGCTTCCAGCGTGATCCAACGTGATCTTCTCGATAACAACTTGCCGCTCGTCGGAACGATCCAGCTGGAAAAAAAAGGAAGAAGAGGCGAGAAGCCGCACGTGATCACACTCTGCGAGCTTTGTAATGGAAACGAAGTGATGATAGATGGGCCGTGGTTTCAATTCAATCCCCGAGCCTCGGGTCAGTAAGAATCCCGCGCTCACCCACAGCGGTGGCTAGGACGGAGGGTTCTTCGTACACAACGTTTCCCCTGCCAAAGTACATACTGACGACTCATGGCAATATCTTCCCGGATTGACTCGCCCTGACTCAATGCCCGGACGCGCCATGAAGGCAATTGTTCTTTTCCGTAGCCGTGGGCTTGATTTTCCGGACAACAGCACGTCGTCAGAGTAATCACTGAATGCCCAGCACTCAAAGTCATGTGAGAGGTGCGTGGTTTCGAAGCGAGGTCAAGAAAAAAGCCTACCCTTTCTTTTGAAAATATTCCTACGGATTTCTGAAAAGTAAACATGTACAGTATATTTTTGGATACTGTTGTAGCACTCAGCCGAGGAGAGGATCATGAAAGGCGTCCTTTCAAAACTCTGACATGCATAACGCACAAAAATACCGAGTTTGAGGTTGGCTGACCTTTTTCCTGGTTTCTATAATCCAAGGCATGGAATATTTTATTGTAAAGGCGAAAAATGTATCCACCCGATTGGATCAACAAACGATTTTAGAATATCAACGGGACTTGAATGAAAATGATTTACGGTCCTCCGACCTCCGTTCAGAAACCCGAAGAACTCTTTATCAACGGATACATCCGCTTGCCCAAAAAAGAAAAAATTAACATGATCACCAGACTTTCACGTTATAAATTTGGATCATGTGAGAACAACGGCGTTTTTAAAACATTCGGATAAAAGCCATGTAAAAAATTATTCAATGATTCATTCAATATATTGGATCTTGAATGAATATTCTGAGAGATGTCTACTTTCAGGCGTCAATGTACATGGATCAAATAATTCCCGTTATCGAGAAACCATATGCTTCAACAGTTATATTTATTTTATGGCAAATAACCAAGATCTTTCGCATTTGCTCCGATATTTTTTTTTACAAAATCTATTTATATTACCGAGAGGCTCAACGCAGTCGAGAACAGTGCTTACTTTGATGCCAGCGTGTACTGCAAAAATAATGATATAAATTATACAGAAATTTGTAAATGATTTCGTGAATATAGTATTTTCAACCGTTTCTTGGAATTCGTCGAAATGCCTGCCTTGCATATATCCCTGTACTCATGAATATGTCCATGAAATTCAATTCCATCAAAATCCGTTGCATTGAGTTCATATTTATATTTTTTTTCCTAAATAAAACACGCTCAAGAAATGTGCATGAGCATGATCTCTAATTTTTTTTGATCCCAGATTAATGTCTTGTATTTGGGGCACTGGAGAGAATTCTTGGTCATCTTTGGTATTCCTAAATAAATATAGAATGCAGCACAATATAGAAGTATAGAAGTCCTAAATAAATATAGAAGTGCTTTTTTCTGTGTGAACGTGAGCCACAAACAGGTCAGAATAGAACTTTGGTGTTTTCAACCGTCATTCCTGGAAATGTGTGACAAGACTGAATTCCAAAAAATATTTTTCAGATCGCTTCTCGAGGATAAATCTCGGAAATTTCCCGAAAATAAGCCAACGATTTTCCGGGGGAACAATTCGAAATGATTTTTCTTAGCGTTTGGACTCGCATTTGTGAATCGTAGAGAAACAGGAATGGTTCACACAAGAAATGGAATCGTAGTCGAAGATGGAATCTTCAATATTAAAAATGGATGAACTAGTATTTAAAATGATGGTTCTCTGATTTTTCAGAAAGTTCAATTTTGACTAATACCCGTGCGATACACGGAGATGCAAGATTGTTCCGCCAGGCTCCCTCCACCTTGTAGCTTTAAATTGTTTTTCTTATTTATCTTTTAAAAATAGGAAGCAACATTTTTTCTTTCATCGGTGTCTCACGCGAAGAGAACCCCAAGCTTCGATGCCGGAATGAGGAAGATTAAGCGGTTTCCGCTAATAGCCATGGGTGGCCGGACTGTACTCCTTTCAGGGGTATGAGAGAGAAGGGGGGGGGGGTTATAGGAAGTGGGGTAGCTGTAACAATTTGCTCCCCGGGAACAGCGGGTCGCAGGCGTCTCGGGCACGCCTGTAGAGTGAAGATACGCTCAATCCTGGTTGTTCCTGGCCCGATAAGGCGGCAAAGAGGCTCGAAGAAATTCCGAGTAGACATCGGTGCTCTTTTGTTCAAATGCGCATCAACTGGACAGATGAGTGGGAATCAATCATCCGCCCTTTTGTCCGCGCCGGCATCTGCGGACCCGCTCAAACAGCACCCTTGGGTCTTCTGGTCGCCGGGGATTGCGTGCGAGTGCCACTTGTCCGTGGCCAAACAACAACTTTTCTTATCCCTCTTTGGGTGAGCAAATTGAAATAGCTTAAGTACACTCGAATACTCTGACGGATCCCATTGGTGATAATAAGTAGTCAAAATCAATCCGTTAGATTTCAGCGTAGTTCTCAGAAATACCTGCTCCTGCATTGAAAGAGTTGCGCAAAAAATAGCATAATTGAGATCCAAGCGCGTTCTATGCGTTTCTCGAAAGGAGGAAAAGAAGCACTCGCCTATTTCCCGTTCTCGTCTGTTGTTACGATTGGGTTTCAGAATGGTTCTTGTCCTTTTTCTTCCTACAAAATTCTTTATATAGCACAGCAGACACTTCAAGTGCATCTATAAAATATGCATTCGCAGTTGCAGCATTAATATCGTCCATTATTCATTCACTTAGCTGTCGATGGGGTTTCAAACGTGAGACACCGTCGACGTCGTGATTTTCGAGTATGAAACAGCGAGATTTCAGAGCATTTCAAGTTGACCACTCTTTTGAGTATGGAAATCGCACAAAAAAGCAGAGCGAATTCACCCAATGAAATAGAGCGAAGAGCCCTCATGTAAAGCCGACTTGAAAAAGACTGAAACAAAGACGCATAGAATTTTTTCTCCGGGCTTTGAAGAAGATAGTAATCACGGTACTTACACATACTGCAAGACGACGAAATGGTCGGATTTCTCTTTGATCCAATAATTGGAGTGCCTTTTTCGTGGTTTGAAAGTTTCACATTTTGTATATATAATAGACGTCAAAATCATTGAAAGTACCAATCGAAGCAACTACATCCTGCATTTTTTTGCCGAGAGCAATAAAAATCGAATACGGTAACATTAGCATTTTAAGGTATACCTTATACATTATCATCGCCTCCCTTCTTAATTTTCTAGTCTCCATTTGTGGAAGAATGCGTGTAATATGATGATTCTATAATTAATGACGCCATTCAAGGCGGCCTCGTGGCATTTTTCCATCATTTAAATCTTGCATTTGCATAAATAAATTTTGATCACCCGTGATTTTGATTACCCGGGAGGATAAAAAAACATGGATGAAATGATGGATAATAAGATATCTTCTTACTCTGTTATTTTATCTTATCCACAACAACCTGAAGTAACTTCACCAAATATTCCTTGAATTTAAAGCAGCATTGCATTTTTCAAGAGTTCTCAAATTGAGGAATTATACTGAATTTACCGGAGATACAGTACGGAATCCCGAAAAGTTCAGCTGATGAATCCAAAGACTGTAGCTCAAAATCTGGGGCCCTGTTGATCTATTGAACGGTTCTTCGAGGAACGGGCAATCCTCGAGTAATTGCGAGTGTGCCCATGCTTTGAACCCATTACCTGTACATTGAAAAATACTAGTATAGTACTGGAACGCTGGGGGGGGGGGGGGAGGAATTCAGCATAGATGAGTATAGAATACGACCTTATTGCTGATCAAACAGAGCAATCAAATGCATAAAAGCCTCTTAGCAACCATCCGATGCCGTGACGACTGTCGCAACAATAAGTTCGCGAGAAGAGAATTCCGGAGAGAAGTGCGCATTTTGCACGTGACTCAGGCTCCGAGAGCGGCATCCAGACAGCAAAACGAACCGTACTCCTCGTTCACTGCATCCGGCGACGAACTCGTCGCAAAATGATTTTCAATCTGGATATGGATAGAAACTTCCATCGTTTTCTGAGCTGCCGGAAATGGAGCGTATTGTAAACATGATCCAGCTTGTTCGCTCGAGTGGAACTTCCCATGCTCTGAGCATCAGGCACGATCCCGGATTTATCCCCCAGAATCACTCGGATCCTCGAAAGTCGCTAAGCATTCCGCGTGAAAGCTGGGCTCTAGAAAGCCCAATATTGCCATCGTACCCATCCCGAGTCTCCTGAAGTAAGAGCACTCCTGAAGCTTTCATCAGCCTGAACCTTTCAATGTCTAATTTTGAAAACCTTATGTCTTTGTCTCCATGAGATACCTACATTGGGATTATGAGCTTGTACTGTAGTTATTCCGCATGAGTATTCGAAGTACTGTATGTGCCCTCTTCGAGGGCGTCACGTAGAACGTTACGGGGATCTATTTCTACGAACGCACTTTTGCAGTGAATGACATCAATAATGAAGAAAATCCTTCATTATCCGGGATAATGTTAAGCGTTTGGAATTCGCTAGTCTACCACAAAAACAAATCATATAGTAGGGAGCGTTCTGTGGCAGCAAAAATCATGAAAACTGGTCATCGATGTACGTTGAAGCGTCGAAAATTGCGTTAGAAGATAATCGTCTTCGGAATGAATGAATAACTTTTCCATTCCAGCAGTACTTAATACCAGTTTCTCCCCCATCATCGCTAAATTTTCGAAAGCAGATACTGTATCTGAATGAGAATATAGCTCGGAATTCGGATTGAATGCGCATGAAGGATGGCTTTCGGGAATAGATTTCAAGCCCTCCCCATTTTCAATTCAAAACTAGAATCCAGGCAGTACACTACCAAATTTCCTCTGAATTTGAATGAATCCCTGCATTGGAATTCTTTGAAAATTACGTGAATCTATTCGCTGTCAAGACTTCAAAGACGAAATTGCTGCATTGGGATATTTTCTATAATATTAATGCATATAATGCGGTGGAATTTATCGATACAGTATTCTAAATTATTTTTGAGCCAATTTATAGCTCTCAGCATTGGCTGAAAAAAGCAATACTTTAAATGAAACTCTCGGTAAGCTAAAATGTGAGGAACGAAACATACTACGATTCCAGTATTTTTCATAATAAGTTCATGATGAGGGTATCTAAAAATTGTGGCTTTAAATAATCTTTGAGTATGATGGAATATTGAAAGATTAGAGGGTGGTAATTGAAAATTTTTTAAATGTCGATCATTTCCAGGTTGCGGGGAAAATGTTTGTTCACCTGAGGTTTACCACAATCCATCAACAGAATTGCATCTTCACTTAAACGATGAAAATTGTCAAATTTTGGTGAAAATTTTCTCAATTTTGACAATTGCGTATAAGATTCTCCTCAAAATATGAAAAAGAAAAACTGCCTCTTTCCCTTTGTGTTTCTTTTTCTCTCTCTGGAAAAGTAAGAAATCATACAATTACTTTTGAAGATGAATTCTGGATGCTGGTTATGGTAATAACTTTCATAATTATCCGTCCATGATTTATTTTTGCATTGAAAAAGAAACGGCATGCTGTAAACTATTGCATTGCGCGCATAATTTCATTGCACGAAAATCCCTTCGTCAATGTCAACTACGATTTCCGGAGTCACATTAAACCTCGAAGATATCCATATGAGACATGATGTTTTCCATCTGTCGGATTGCATCAACCAGGAGTTTGACAAGAATGTACTCCGCTGTAGCAATGAATAAAAAGAAACCCTTTGGCACACAGATGGGACACATGATGGGCTTGAATCAATCCATCCCCGGCTCAGGAAGAAAAGCTGTACGGGGACACGGGGAAGTCGTCGTAGACGATTTGTCGCTCTTCGCGCGTGAC
Source organism: Notodromas monacha (assembly GCA_905338405.1). Taxonomy (NCBI): domain Eukaryota; kingdom Metazoa; phylum Arthropoda; class Ostracoda; order Podocopida; family Cyprididae; genus Notodromas; species Notodromas monacha. The sequence goes on from CAJPEX010002494.1 coordinate 14,755, forward strand.
GTTTTGTGTCATATACGTAGTCGAGGGTAGATTTTGGCCTAATCCCGACCTGAGCCCCCCAAGAACAGGCCAGGGTATGGAGACAACCGCGTACGATTTCATCTATCATCTAACAGCGTGTTCCTGGCCCTTCGAGATGCTTGGCCTGGCGGGACTGGCTCATGGTTTTGCAGCCAGGGCATTGCGATGCAATTGCTTTTTTCTATATTGGGATATAATTTCGGATATATGCTCAACAGGATTACAGCGCGTTTCGGAAAATTATTTTGTGTTTGATCAAACATGATAAAATCTTCGAGAAGCTGTAAGGATAGGCTTCGAATTTTCAAGAATTCTGCAATTCCATCCTGCATGGAACACCCCCGAGAAAAACCATTTCAACGTTTACAATTCTCAAGTACTGTATCTGGTAAAATCTCGTTACAACGACGCCATTGGGACCAACAAAATAGCTTCGTTACAAAGAAAGCTTCGGTATACAGGAACTTAAATGACATTATTGAAGCTACTGGACACGGACATAAAAATTATACGTTATGATTGTAATATATTATTCGCTATAGAAAGAGATTATTTGCAACGAGATTGTAGCGTATAAAGATTCCGACAGGCCAGCTATATTGTGGGAAAAAAGATAATAAATATTTGAACTGAAATATATCAACAGTTGAGGTAAAGCAGCCAGAACAAATGTAAATGATCGTAGTTGCAGATGATTTCATAAATGAATAATCCCATCAGTATCATGGAGATGAAGTTTCTCTTATTTGAGGATTAAATGGATTTGTGTGAGGATTTTCCTGGTTTAGTGCGTCTCAAGACGATTCCCCAACACATAATTGCCGATCGAGGAACACTTTCCTGTTGCTTGAACTGCGCTTTTTTTTTTTAATTCCTCCCCCCAAATGCTTCGATATGAAATCAGCCGAAACAAATTTGAATTAAATTGGATTTGATTTTTGCCGTGATTTCTGCAAGAATATCATATTTTGAAAATCGGTACACTTTTCTCTGGTCAACTATGTATTTACTCTTGCTGTTATGGGAAAAGCTAAAGAGTTTCTTGTCAGTGAGAGGCAGGCCTTGTAGAAAAGATGAACGGCGGGCAGGAGATAACAAGCTTACTCAAGGTTTAGCCACAAGGCTTCATGCACGAAAATCAAGTTTAAAAAAAAGACATATGATCATTGCAAGGTGAACTTCACCAAGATTCTGTATTTCATTGTCGTAATCAGCGCATAAAATTGATTTAAGCTTGATTTGGGCTAAAGTGCTAGTCAGCATTTTGCGGAAAGTCATAACTTAATTTACTTTCAAGGATTCTTCGGAAAATTGTGGAAGGCGTCGCATTTGGCATAGAAAGTGAAATATTTTATTCGACTGAACACCAGGTGAATGCTCAGCATCACATTTCATTGCAGTGATGCACGATATTTGCGTGTTTTTGTATCAGCACCCATTAGAAGTTTCAAATTAGCTCGCTACTCTTTTCTGAGAGTACGTATACTGGTTTAAATCGTCGCTCTGTTGTTCCAAAGAACACATATCCTAAGATTTGCCGAGGCAAAAAAAGATTCAAAAACATTTCTTCCACTTTTGCGTTTCAATTGCACTTCACGAGAATCAAAGTTGACAGTTTTCGAAACAGATCGAGGATCACGGCGGGGCTTCAGGAAAAGCATATGTATCTACTCGGAAGAAACTTGTCGCTGTCAAAGAATAAACCCCGTGATTCTCATCAAACCAAGATTCCTCGCGCACTTCGGTAATGCCGAAGTTTTTCCTTGTTTGTTCGCCGTACCAAATAACCACCTCTTCCCGCCGCAATCCGAAGAGAACGTGAGGAAACAACGGACGCCTGGGCTAGTGGCGTATGTCCACAAGGAACTGCAGCTGATAATCAACGCTGATGACCCAGTCTTGGGTTAGCCAATCTAGCTAGACTCTTCAGAATCCCAGGAAACACGAATGAGATTTCTTGAGTGACTCCGAGAATCCGCCGCCCTTCTTGTCGGCGAAAGTGTGCTCAATAAACCTTGCTTTCATCTCGTCAGTGTGCGTTGATTGAATGATAAAATCACACCAGCACGGATCAATCACGTGGAATAATTTGCATCGGAAAAAATCATTGATGATATTTCGTGTTTTACACTGTTCTTCTATACATATTCTGATATCGGATGAATCGATCGAAACGTCGATGGAGAATTTCATTGAAACTTATTTTCATGGATTTTAATACGAATCTATAATTGGATATTAGGGATTTTTCGGTAAGCTAATTATAATACTGGTCATGTGCTCACTCAATTTTTAATTCACGATTGATCCACTGTTTTCGTCTGCTCAGTTTCGTTTAGTATCAATAACGTGCTTTGTTTCATGATTTGAAGTGATTGAATGTCTTTGGTGGGAGTTGGGTTGGGTGGGGAGGGGTTTGGATGCGGGAGTCTTGGTTGTGCAATTTGAAGTGATTGAATGTCTTTGGTGGGAGTTGGGTTGGGTGGGGAGGGGTTTGGATGCGGGAGTTTTGGTTGTGCCTTGTGAACGCTGAAAAGCGGCAAATAAAGTTTTCTGTTCATTCATTCATGAAGTAATCGTATATGAGTGAGTGATATTTTTTGCGTTTTTATCCTGAATATTTTTTGCTGGGAATTACTTTTCGTTTAGCATCTCTAGGAAAAGTGAATTCCGGTAACGAAAGTTCCGGTAAGTGAATTCCGGTAAAAATTGTATTTCCGGCGACGGGTATATGTAACATGGATCGCTGGGGAAAATTTGATGAAGTTCAAGATAAAATTCCAGAACGTACATTTTTTGGAAGGGTACCGCCTGAAATAAATAAATTGTACGTACTAAATAACAAAAATAAATTAATAAATCATTAAAAATATCAGGAAGAAAATACCCAGTATTTAATAAAATCAGATGACAAGAACCACTGCAGTACAAGCAGCTCACAAAATCACCTCAAACTTTTTTCCGAAAGAACCGCGTGAGATGATTCGGGAAGTGCGCTGGTTTACAACGGTGATTATGCTTAGATTAGCAGCATCGTGAACGATCATTACGGGATAATATCTGTTGTTACTACACCCTAACTAAATTCTCTTCACTGCGAATACTGACCCATATCTACGTACCAGGATCCCCCACCCTCAGAACCCATCTAAACCTCGCGGGAGCAACAGCTACCGCGGGAGTGTTCTTGGGGACATTGCAAAGAAAGTGGTGGAGAAAATATACAAAAATGCAATGTCCCAATGCACTCGGAAGGAAATCGTCACCGAGTTTGCTAAGATCCTCCCACCGGTTGGGAACACAGTGGTCGGGAAAGTGCCCAGAATAAATCACCCATTGTGGAATACGCTTACAAAATCGGCGCAAGTGAATGACACCATGCTCCAAAAAATTCAATCCATGCTAATGTGTGTAAATAATGGATTGATAAAAGTGTTTATTGACAAAGGCCTAAATGAAACGATTCGCGACCCTATGGGCAGCACTTTAAAAGCATTAGCAAATGCATATATGATGCTGCAGGAGGAACGCAAGAAAAATGTGCAGAATAACGCGAATGAAAACGTACGCGCGGCATTCCAAAATAATAGGATCCCCACGCAATCCTTTGGTGAAAGTTGGGTAAATCTCTCCGATGGTGAATTAGTCAAGGAGATCAAACAATTGGTGAAAGCGGACCAGGCATTAAGGCCGCAAACTTTCCAAAAAACCTAAAATTGGAGAGGAAAGTCACCAAGTGTCCGGGGAGGCCATAAGCCTTTCAGAACGCGGCCATACCCAAAACAGCAAGGACAAAATTGTTTCCAGCGTTTTTTGGGGGAAGGCCAACCCAACAAGTTCCGTCGCCAGAACGACAAACAGCCCCAGAACAATTACAGGGGCAGGACAAATTGGCGTGTCAAATGCAATTAAAGGTCAGTCATATTCCGGATAATATTGTGGGAGGACGCCTCCGGTATCATTCAAATTTCTGGCGTCAACAAGTGACAAACGATCCTTGGATACTACAAATGATACAAGGAGTTAAAATCAATTTCCTCAAATTACCGCCAAATCATCTATCTTGAAGCAATCCTCAAATAAAATCAAAAGAAGATACTGCTGCAATAGATAACCTGGTTAAGGATCTCCTTCACTTAAGGGTCATAAAAATACAGCAGTGGAACAAGGATCTCGTACCCAATCCTATATTTGCGGTAAAAAACCACAACGGATCTCACAGACTCATACTCAACAGCAAAGCGGTTAATAAGGAATGTGTGCCTTACAAACACTTTAAAATGGAGAGTCTAAATTCAGTGCTCCAGGGAATACAAAAAGGAGACTTTATGTCGTCGATTGACCTAACAAAAGGATATCACAATGTGGCACTGCACCCTGACCATCAAAAATACTTTGCATTTAAGTGGAAGGAAGAAATATATACATTCACGGCATTGCCCATGGGACTCAGAGAAGCACCCCGCCTATTTACAATCATTATGAAGGCATTGCTAAAAATTGTCCGACAGCAAGGGATTCGGGTACATGCGTATATAGACGATACTATTATAATCTCGTCAAACTTCCAAGAATGCCAATACCAAACACAAGTTTGTCAGCAACTTCTCCTAGACGC
>CAJPEX010002494.1:19577-38870 GCA_905338405.1 Notodromas monacha
GGGCAGAGCCAAGAGGGAAAAGTAATAGTGAGTGCAGCATATGAATCAGTGAATGCTGGTGCCTTTGATTCGCCCTCGTGTGTCCTCCTCATCCTCAATAACCTGCGACACGACGACGACGACGACGAGATGTCTTACTGATGCTGAGCATATCCTGCTGCATGTTTTATTCAGGCGACCGTTTATATATATATACTGTACTGTACATCCTGCTGTCGTATCGTATATAGTACAGCAGCTGCTCATCCTCCTCCTCCTCGTTCAATTTGCCCACATCCGGGATGAGACTTGGAAATCCCTGTCCTACTGCTGCTCAATACTGTATGTCTCTTTGTATATGCTGTCCCTTACTATATATGCATACATACTGCTGTATACCAATAGATTAAGACATGCTGTTGCTGATGGTGATGCTCCCATAAAATATATACTATGTTACTACACCCTAACTAAATTCTCTTCACTGCGAATACTGACCCATATCTACGTACCAGGATCCCCCACCCTCAGAACCCATCTAAACCTCGCGGGAGCAACAGCTACCGCGGGGATACCCCTCGATTGCAACCACCATTAATGCCCAATTACCACGTTTTTGTACATGGTATTTTCACCAAGAGGCATGCCACACGGATGCGTTAATTCAAGATTGGAATGATGAACTTGGATTTTTCTTCCCACCTTTTGCACTATTAACCAGGGTAATCCAAAAAATCAGACAAGACAAGGCGTCAGGAATCTTAATACACCCAAATTGGCCATCCCAACCTTGGTGGCCACAACTCCTCAAGGACAGGACGTCATACCTGGACCTTCCAAGTCTGTCAACCGCCCTGACTTTACCTCAAAACCCCACAGCATGTCATCATCTGCGAAAAGCGATGCTTCAAGCATCTCTTTTTCTGCACAACACTTAGATCAAGTCGTGCAGCAAACAATTAACGCCGCAAGAGCAGAGACGACGAAAAAACAATACCAAGGGATTGTAGAAAAATTTCAAAATTTTGCAGGCCAAAATGGACAAAATGTAAATACGATAACATCCGATACGGTCCTGCGATTTCTCGCTGTATATACGGCAATCCCGCAGAAGTACTCTTTTGGATACATACGCCAAATTCGGGCAGCAATTACCCAATGGCTCGCCGATAATAATCGGGCAAATATCATAAACCAAGAAAAGCTGGAAAAATTTATGAAAGGGGCCAAGCGGAATACAAAAAATTTCGAACCAAAAACATCAGTCTGGGATGCTGAAATTGCGCTGAGAAACATACAACAGCGCCCAATACCGTTGTCAATCCTAGAACAAGCAAAAGAAACTTTGCTCATCCTTGCACTCGCAACAGGGTTGCGAGTCGACGACTTGTCAAAATTGGGAAAGAATTTCTGGCAAGAAGGAAATGATTTATTCATTCCATTTCTGGAAAATCAAAAAACATCATTGGCGACGCAGCAGACCAGGACAGGAATCTGTTTGGCACCCTATACAGTTGACCCTCGTATATGTCCAATAAATCTTGTAAAAAGTTACGTGAATATTACTAATTTCGAAGAGAGATCGCCGTTCCTTTTTGTCCGGGCAGATAACGGCCAACGAGTGCAAAAAACCACTCTTCGTCAATGGCTCATAAAAATCCTGGCAGAAATCGGAATTACCGATACACCAGGTTCAACGAGATCTGCAGCTGCCAGTTTCGCCTGGGCAAAAAATCGGTCTTTTGACTCCATCGCTAAATTGACGGGATGGAAAACGGAAACGACGTTTCAAAGACACTACAACCGACAGCTGATGAAGAGGGGGCAAAATCTCATGGATCCCCCTACTCCAAGCAGCAGCTGCGCCCCCGGTACATCCAGGCGTACGCCCCTGGCAGGGCCAAAAATAGACCTGACGGCGCAATTTTCTCAAAGTTCGTCTTTAGTTTTACAACCGGACGCGAGCAATAAAAAAGTCGAGAACAGGAAGAGGAAAACTGTGCTCGTCCCCGGGGATGCAATTGCGACGCGAACGCGAGCTCGTGTGAAAAGTCGCGAAATTGCCGAAAAACAGTGACGAGTGTTTTATGACGCTGCAGCTGTGTCTTTGTGAAGTGTAAATAAAATCGTTTTTCCGCCGAAACTTCGGGAAAACAGCTTCTTTCTTCAACAGAACATTAAATACGTGCTCACACGTTAAAAGTCAAAAAATGTTCAGAAAGTTTATAATACACGACATGTTGATAATCTCGGACTTTTGAATCCGATTCTAAAGATTCGCAGTGAAGAGAATTTAGTTAGGGTGTAGTAACGAACCCCCAGGCAAGGGCACCGTTAGCCTGGGGAAGGTTACTACTTACCTAACTTAATTCTCTTCACTGTCCCAATGAATCAAATCCCAACCCACCCCTCAAACAGAAGAGCGGATCCAAAAAAGTCCAAGATCCCGCTAAAGCTCTGAGGGTGGGGGATCCTGGTACGTAGATATGGGTCAGTATTCGCAGTGAAGAGAATTAAGTTAGGTAAGTAGTAACCTTCCCCAGGCTAACGGTGCCCTTGCCTGGGGGTTCGTTATTTTGATGTAAATCCCAGATATGTAGATACGCTTCGTTGTTCGTGCTGTTTTGGGTCCATGCACTTTTGCTCACGTGCCCTATCATCGCATGCTTTTTTGACCCAAATCCCACGCATGCGGGTTCTTCTGGAATATGAAGAGCTGAAGATATTGGCATCGCCAAAATAGCGGGACTGTGAAATTTGTTATTGTTGTCTCGCTGAATTGGGGTTCAGTCCTTTTTATTTTCTTTTTTTTAATCCCGATGATTTTTTTATTCCTGAAAATTTCTCTGAAGTTCTTTTGACTAACATTAGATATACAGTATTATAAATAATCGCAAATTTTATCTCGATACTATTCCATATTATTGGAAATTTAGATTCCATATTTGCCAGTTGCCGTGCCAACTTTTTGAATGGTGATTTCTCCGACAGATTAAATATCGAGCCAAAATTAGAAAGATCGCGATTTCCCTTGCCAATTTTTAGCCACTCAAATGAAGTATTCGTTGCAGCATCCTGAAAACGTGAATTAAAATAAAACCTAATCGACAAATATTCCTTTTCTCAGAACCGATTCGATGAAAAACCTCACTTGGATAATAATTAAAATTCTCATGTGTCTTCACCAAATTTTGAATGCGCGTTTCTGGTAGTTATTTACTTAATCATCATGGTTTAAAATTTCTCAATCCAGTATTGAGGTACATTTTTTAAAGCAATATATCTTCGTAGTCACTAATTACCAATTGCCATGGGGTTTGGTAACTCTGCTGGATACACAAGTGGTTGACAAATCGCGGCGACAAGTTGAACCCGCTTTTAATAAACCTCGTGGTGCTCAAAAGAAAAAAAAAATTAAAAGAACGTTCGCAATCAAGCGATGTATTCAACACTGCAAAAGGGTTTCTTTCGAAATTCGGAGAGAAAAAAGCGTTGCCCTCCTATTCAGTAGNCTTTGAAATGATTGAATGTATTTGGGGGAGTTGGGTTGGGTGGGGAGGGGGTTTGGATGCGGGAGTTCTGGTTATTCCTTGTGAATGCTGAAAAGCGGCAAATAAAGTTTTCTGTTCATTCATTCATTCAATTATGTCAGAAAAGACAGATAAAAATCAATCCTTAATGCTGGGGCACTTCCCTTTAAACAATTCTGATACTTGAACACTGCGATAGACGGTCTGTTATGATCAGGATATAAAGACGCGTGATAGACTGAACCGTTCCAGAGAGCTAGTTCACACGGTCAGATTTCATGAACCCTTGCTCAATACACCTGTGACAAGATATACTGTGAGGAAAGAAGCGATCATGTGCTTACCCGTGTAATCAACACCCGGGAAGAGCGTGTCCGAGACTTCGACTTTCCGGTGAGTGACAGGGCCGAACGACGTTTCCGTGGATCCAGCCTGCTGCAGGGACAGGTCCGGGCATTCGGGATCCCGCGACACCGCGACGCGCAACAGTTGCACCAACGTCAAGACGGCTAAATCACGGGCTGCTCTGAGGCTCAGCATCGTCTCTACTATTCCGCCTAAAAGGTTTCTTCACCATTGTAACTAACTGCAAGAAACATCGGTATACAGGTGTAAGCTTGGGATGGGCAGGTCGTTGCGGGCCATTTACTGCGGATTCTTCTTCGTGTGCTGCACCCAGCAATTGTTGCGACTGGCGAACGAATCATGCTCTTCACGAGATTACCGGGCCTTTTTAAAGCGCGGATCCTTTTACTTCATTCCACATTCAGTGAGAATAAATTATTCGCGCAACAAGATGCCTTCCGACTTCGTTCTCTTCATCTGTATAATGATGTTTCCACGCTACAAACTCCACAAGACCGTGAATCCTATCATTATACAGAAAGCCACAATTTTCTGGTGCTGTGGTGAACAAAAGATGTGGACTATTTCGGTCTTTTTACCGGACAAAGGCTGAAGTATGGGAATATCCAGAAAGAAAAAATAACTATAGCGGACATTTTCAGAACACAAATTATAGTCGTTCATTTCGTCACCAGATTATTAGTGAATGATTCACAGTAATATTTGCACTGGAGAGAACGAGGATTTACTCTCTTCTCTGTCATGCAGCATTCAAAAAATTGCTGGGATTTTACGTTTGTTCTTATCTTTCCCTCGGTCTGACGAAAAGCTTTATAATTGTATCCACAACTTCTCGGAATATTTTTTATGGTAGCGCGTTAGCCACCTTGTGGTATTTTGAACGCATTGCGGGAAAATAAAAATTAATAAAGGGCTGCTATGGTGAAGTGTGTATGGGACTTTGTTTGACAAGCGACGAAGGAAATAATTTTCTCATTGCCTGAAGATGTCGAGGGAACTTTTGGATTTCTTTTCGAATTCTGCCGTGTATACGCGAATGACTTTCGCAGCGAGGTTCCAAAGGATCCCGGGACATATACCACGAGGATCCCAGACTGAGTGTCGACTCGCCGGCCCTGGGAAGGGAACCACGGCTTTCTCCACCCTGCACGTCGAAAAGGTGAGCACCCCGTTGACACATGCTGCCGACTGACTTCGTTCTTCTCGCAATCTTTTGTTAATTTTATTCTTCCTTCTGTGGAACCCTCGGAAACATGATTCTTGCCTGCTATGTTAGCAGGAAATCATTGGATGAATCGCATGGTGCTCTATTTCCTGGAATAGCCGATGATTTAGCTTTCTCTTCCCCAAGCGGAAAACACGTGTTCGGAAAACGTAAGGACTTCCCTTTTCCTAACGCCATTAGAATCTTCACAATTTAAACAGTTATTTGCCCATAACTTTCAAACTACAGTATTTATTTTTCATCGATGTGCAGGAGCGAGTGGACCTAGCAGTACAGTAATTTCAACGCAGCCAGCTACGTAGCTTTACGGCTTTCTTACAAACGGCTTTCTTACAGCCGTCTTACGACGGCTTTCTTACAACTACTGTACATTTCACAGAAGCTGCGCTTTAAAACAAATGAGAAATTACGAAAACGTTGATGCATCGCATGATCGGTAATTCTAGAGATAACGAGAAATATTGATTTGCGAATGAAGAATGACATTGACAAAAACTGGAAGAGAAAATTATTATTTCTGGGATAATTCAAGAGGCATAAAAGTTTCCACGGCGCACGTGTATACTTATTCGTAGGAACACTGTATCAGCTTCTACATGCACATATTGCAGTCAACACCAATAAACGTGACACTTCGGCGAAAAAATGTCCTTAAAGTAACAACATTAAAGTAACGCATGTCCCAGAAGGTCAATCTAGTAATTTATATTCAGTCGATGCTCTCGATAGAAACATGCTATATTTTTCTCGCAAATGTTTCGGAAAAGAAATGCACAATACGCTGATGTTTTCATTCAGGAAAGGTATTGTGAACAGGTCATTAAACTGAAAAAACATGTTTCTCTCATATAAATAAAAAAGCTGAAAATCCCTCCATCCCAAAGATAGAAAAGTATTTATCAGGATTTCAAAGCAACGAGTAAACTCATTTCGGATTGAAAAACAATGGAGTACGAGACACCGAATGGAATCATAAAAGTATTTCGAAAAGTTCAAAGGCGGTAGTCGGTAGTTTCAAAAGTAAATAAATTTTCAGAAATGTCATAAATTAAATAGCTAGGTTCTGAACAGCTGATTGTGCAGTGCGTGATGAATAATTTTGGAATCTAATTTTGTTTCATCCCAGCAGTTATGCAAGGTGAAGACGTTGACAGACCTACTGTACGACGCATTTATTCTAGTCTAGTAGGTGGGAAACAACAGTATTTTATGCATTGATTTTGAAAAAACTTAAAATGGACTTGTTTCTTTAAAAAAATTCTGCAGCTTATTAATTTTCCGAATGGACAAGAGCTTCCTTAGGTTAATGAATTCATCATTCTTGTTCGAAGGAGACGAAGTAAATCAGTGACTTTTCTGAATACAATCACCGGAGGTAGGCCATCATTTTTCGATTAATCCTGCCATGTCATTAAACTTATTTGAACATCTGATTGATATACGAGTAATTTGTGATACAGTATTTGCATTCTTCATGTTAGAGCCTGATGATAAATGTGTTCAGATCGGTGGGGGGAGTATGTCGGAAAAGAGAACTATTTTATGTTTTTATAATTATGTATCAACTGTTGGTACACGTTTTCTGGACCATGCACTTGAATCATCAAAATTGTAGTGCAGTAAGTTCGTCCCTGTTGAAAATGTATCGCTCATTTTTACGGGAATCAAAAAGGACGGAAGGCGGTTTCAAATTATTAATCAGATATCTTTCCTTGAACATCATCTGCCTCTAATCTCCAATTTGAAAAATTGTCAGGGTTATACTGGAAAGTTTGCTGAAGCATGTTTTCAAATACTTCCAAAATGTGCACACTACGAAAAACTAGCAGGATCAACAATTGCAATAATCTACGTCCGTTAAAGACACTAACTTTCTCAGGCAAACTCGATTCAAAGCATAATACAGGATGAGCTGCGAAGAAAAAAATATAAGTTCAGAACTACCGTAGTTTTTAACTTTAAATTCAATGGCTTGAAATAAGATCAGGTCTTTTTGGGAATGTGATGTTTTTCCACAGATCACTTTCTCATTATATTTCCTTCGATGAATTATATCCAGCAGCATGCAGCGACACCGCAAATTTGGTTTGCACTTCGCGCAAAAAAAAAAACACCAGTTCAGATCCTGCGGTTTTCAGCAATCGCCGTCCAATGCAGATACGATCATTCTACGGGTTCAAACGCGATTTGAAGCATTGAAATAAGCGGGTCTTGTATGGAGGGAAAAGATGCGCGAGAATATGACTATCCACTGTTTTGACCTGAGCGCAACCTCACCTCGATCGACTGCAGCAGCAGTCAACGGCGGACACGTCTTAGTGCAACCCCCTCAGGTGCTACCCCCGGTAGTCACTGAAAGCAACGCGCCGACTTGCGCCGCGCTGGATGATCGCTAAGGGACTTATTCCTTGGCGGGCGCCTGCAAGTTACCCGAGAAAATTTTATCAATATCTCCTTCAAAATGTCAACGCCGTCCTCGGAGTTTTCTTGAATTTTCCCCAACTCAGAAAACAGAAAATCGTATCCTTTGTTCATTCCGTAGGAAAATCTTATCAAAATATTCGTATTTTTCCTTGCAAAGAGGAACGATATTCGTCAGAGAACTAAAGGAATTTCTTTTCACCTTCTTCAAAAATAAAAAATCGTATGTTTTAGACAGAAAAATTCGGACGCAGTTCTCATCGAGACGTCAAAACTGAGTTCCCTCTTTTGTGCTGTGCAATTAAACCGCATAATTGTTTTGTGCTATGCAACCAATTCACATGACTTAACTTCCCACTCGAGACTAAATGTCTTAAAATTAATTTTTTTGTGTCCTACACTTGAAATTTTTATTGTATGATTTTCACGGACATCAAGAAACCCGTTTAGCATTCTTCAGGAGTTCAGGCTCTACTCACAGTATTTACATTCTTTGACTTCACAAACGCAGCTACAGAACCTCTGGAAAGCGTCCAATACTTGGATATTATTTGATGTTCTACAGGGATTTTTCTGATTAAAAAATAATAATGCAGCTGCTTCTTCGCACGATAGTGGTTCATTTTGTGTTTGGCTGGAAACATGCCGTTTGTAGGTGGAAACTGTTCACACTTTGAATGCTAAGAGTTTCTAGTTCGAAGAAAAAATTGTTTGTGCCTTTATTTCTTGCATGAAAAAATGGCCGGTTCCCTTCACGTTTCGAATTAAATTGAAATTTCGATGACTAAAATTTTACGGAGAGCATCAATATACTGTACTCGATGACTTATCTTCGGGTAGGGATTAAAGGTGAGATCACTCTCGTGTTTATTCTATTAATAGGTCACATTTTCAGGTGAACACATCATACGTGTGGATAAGAATCAATGGGTTTCCGACGTCGTAGTTGTCGTTGAATAATTTATATGGGTTCAAAATCATGTGCACTGCTCCGTAAAGTAGTCGTAACTATGAAACAGCATGCAGCCACGGTAAAAAAAAAACAGACCATTTAATTATGTATTTTATTAAATTTTCTGCCGGGCTACAGGCGGACTATTCCACGCGTAGCAGGCGGGTTTAGCGCGATTAGATGGGACCCGGGGTGTTTCCTTTCCGCTCGCAAAAGGTGCGTGCAGGTTGCAGTAACGTCGTGTCAGTTTCGCACGATATGACCAGGGGGAGCAGTATATGAACACATGAAAATTTCGACCCAAAGCATCGATTATGACGCCGGGATCAATAAACGGGCTACCTGACCTGCCGCCGTGACCTCGTGGAGAATCGAGAGCCGCGACTTCGAACCGTATCAATACTGCAGTGAGGTTCTACACAACGGCATGCACGCGAGCGCGGTGAAACACGAAATACCTTCGACCTTTAGGGCCGTTCCGGGTGTTGTGAAGGCCCGAAATACTTGCCCGACCAGCGAGGTCTTCCTACCTGATGATCTGCGAGGCTTGTAATCGACGGATTTTGTGTCCGCCGCCCGTCGTAAATGTGACGGACGCGCAATCCCAGTTCCGGAGACGTCGAACAAAAATCCCCTCATTCTTACGGCCGGATTTTTCGTCGTTCGCCCATTCTTCTTAAATTTAGCATGGATCACGCTAAACTTTCGATCATTCGAGTTTCGACTTAATGTTGATTAATCAAAAACCCGTCTCACTGCAGCGTTCAGGAAATTAATAAGCGACGAATGTTCCTCCAATGAGCTGAACTTTTACTGAGGCCGGTCCAGATACTGAAACAAGTTGAAACATCCTAATACCTTCACCTTCACCTTCACCCCTCAGCCAGTCAGACGAAATAAAAATCGAACCATTCAATACAACATTCAATTCAATAAAATGCATTTGTGCGACAATTACACCATAATCCCATTTTTTGTATTTCTGATTGTTGAGTTTTGGTTGAGATTGAGACTACCTTTCGATCTTGGAGGGATAAGATTCTTCCTTTTGCAAATCATTGTTTGTTATCTCAATTTTGTGTTGTCTGAATATTTCGTCCATTAAAAAACATTATTAGAAGTCCCATGTCCAGTGGCTTTTTTTTTCAGCAAAATTCCGAACTGCAAATGGCTAAATGCTTGTGTTCGCTTTCCACAAATGTTTCATTACACATGCATGTACTTTATTAAACTTCTTCCCAAAAACTTTAGAATGTTCGACATCGATCTAGAATCAAATTGATCGGATTCACCGAAAGTTTGAATCGTCAGAGAAAATAGAGTTCGTAACTTTTTAAAGCAGCTTTTTCCTTTCTTCCAATCATTACTCGGAATGAGTATCAGAGTTTATACTTGTTTTTAATATCGGGCCAGGGCATTATTTGATAATTTTATTCAAATATTTTTGAATTATACTCTGAAATTTGATTATGTGATATTTGTTCATCCGAAAAAAACCCTGGTCATTTAATCAGCTCGGCTAATCGAAGTGCAAAACTGTTGCAGCATTGAAAGCATATCAAATTCTTGTCATCTCGTCAACTGCGTCTTTTTTTTAATGTCGCGTCATTCACGTGAATTTCAAATACTGCATGAACATGTTGGTCAGTCAAAAAGATGAGTAACAGAAATGCTTTTAAAATGTCAAGGCACGCGCCCCAATCAGCCGACTTGTTCACATAAAAAATTCGGAATGTAGGTGATGTTCAAAACGCGAATGAGGCGGAGATTAATCGTCGAGCAGAAAATTCCGATTTCAATGGATCTCATGCCTGTGCTGGCGAGTTCAACACAGGATTCACAATGAACAAAAATGAAAATAATCAATCAAATTTCGTCTCGACAATTTTGTCGAAAATTATATTTCCATGTCGCAGACTTAGTATACAGAGTCAGAATGTGAGAGGACAGATATCATCAAAAGAAACTTTATAAGAATAAGTATGACATCCGACATTTATCTGTATTGATATTATTGCTACTGTATTATAAAAGAGACCACAAAGAAAAACCACCCAAATTCCAGTTATTCTGTTAATGTGTTGAAAATGTTGTCTATTCTATACAACGAGAAGGGAAACGTCTTTTTCTACCTATTTCATTTCCGTTCATCTCATGAGAGTCATGAGTCATGACACATCTTTCTTTCTTATACGTAACTACATTAGGATGCACTCTTCGACAATATGCGACATTTGTGGCATTTTGCTTGCGCGGTTCCTTTTTTTTTTTACATTTCTATCGATTCCGCCAAGCCTTACAGCTACATCGAAACTATTAGTGATATCTAGTGAAGTAATATTTTCTATTTTATTTCTAGAAGTGCGGGGGAATCGCATTCAAATTTAAATTCTTGTGAATGACATCTCTAGATAAAGACGGGAGTTACTTCTTTCGTAGTGACATCTACATTTATTCCTTCGAATGATGAAGTAAGGTGGAGACACCGCTGGGTAGGGTACACTACTTTTTCACACGCTGACACCTTATTCTCACTGCCTCGCGGTAAGATCGATTGCAGTGCTTGATATTGTATCATGTAATGTCATCCAATAATATCAAAAGAAAAAAAATTTCATCCTGCAGGAAGGCGCGATTCTATTTATATTTCCGCAAAAACAACGTACTCGATGAAGTCGTTCATTATTGGTCGGCAGCACGAGAAATTTCAGAAGAAATATCATTGACCTAGAGAGCCGCCGTAAATTTCTGCACAAACGTAGTACCGACAGCGAGATACAGACGTTTCTAAAAGTGACAGCAAAAGAAGCCAGCAACAGCAGTTGGCGCCGCACGTGGAGAATTAGTGCGGCTGTCGCTCGCTCCATTCCTTTCCAGAGACAGCCAAGCACGATTCCCTTTTATCCCACCGACGCGATAATATCCGTCCTTCTAGTACTTTACTTTACTAAGTGTATAAGCGCAGTTCTCTGGACTTTTACAGCCACGCCTGTCCATAATAAGTCATGTTATTCATGGAATCCGGTACAGAGGATAGATGCTCTTTAAATTTTCTCAGAATTATTTTCCATACATCAATTCTCACGTTCAAGTTCCCAATGATCAACGATCTGCACTTTCAATGATCCCCATGATTCAGTTTCATTATTCAATGCTACGATTTCAAATTTTAATGTTTACCTCGAACTGAAAATTGGTCTTGAGGTAACGAATGATCTGCATTGAATTATTTCAAAGAAATTAGATGAAAATGAATAACTCAGCACAAACTGAACCCACCATCGGAAATCAGAACATGGAAAAAATTAGTCAATTTATAGGGCAGGATATGTATTGCTCATCACAATATTTTTACGAATAGCAGAGCGGGCTATTTTAAAACTCGTTTGCTTTCCCACAAGCGAAATTGGAAACTGCAGATTGAAGAAAATATCACAGAATTTACAATCAACATGGCTCATGGAAACCAATAATTGTTATCCACTTATTTGACTGACCCGCAATTTGATACAAATTTTAAGAAGGGGATAAATTTCAATCAAAGAATTGTATGAAGAGTTTCGGAATATCGTTTGTGAAATTGAAGTAGGTGAAAATCTGTGAAGTGTGATCGAAAAACTCAGAGATGATTATGTGCAAAAAGTACAATGTATGTGACGTAATGTTTGAAATCATATTGAAAGTGAGTTTGTTTGTCTTGTTTCTGGAGTGCTGAAGAAGGTAACTTCGATTTGATTTATTCAAAGTAGTGCTTCCCAGGAAATTTAGGTCATACATTTTCAGCATGCAGCACGTTCGCAGGTAAAATAGGTCATTTTCATTTTTTTTCAGAATTCGTTTTGAGGCGTAGACGATGATTGATTGAAATCGACGCTCGAGTCAAAGTAAACGAATATCAACGTTCTCTGCTCATGCTTCACGAGTTTTCGATCAAGCTAAACTTGAAAGGGACACTCAGTCCAATTAAAACTCATTACCAACTCAATAAATCACTCTGAGCTTTAAAAAAAACTCCATTCCATTAGTGCTGTTCCTTGTCGGGCGTTTTTTCCTTCGAACTGGTAACCCCTTATTTTTCACGAACATCTCTTCCCCGTCGATCCCCCGGGCGTTCCCGGACGTCCTGTACTCTTCTGTTGAATGAGCTTATGAAAAAAAATATACGTCCAAAAAAACTCCATTCCTTTTGTCTTCAAGAAAATTCAATTTTTTTCCTCTCGAACTGAACATAAATCCACGAAATCCACTCTACCTGCTATATTGAAGAAGAATCACACGTGTCCATGATATTTATTCGATTGGAAAAAATTCCGCGTTTTATTTGTTCGTTAAAAATCTTCTTAATCTCCTGCGAATACTGTACATTGAATTCATGTTTCTTTATTGTACAGAATTTGGATTATTAATCAAATGTTTAAGAAGTTGGATCCTATGGGGACATACTCAAGTCCGAGGCGCCCTTCGCATAAGGCATTCGCCTTTTTTTCGCTGAACATTTGACAAAAATCATACCACCCCCCACGAAACCCTCACCTCGGTTCCAGTGGGTTTTCATAGGTTTTCGCATTTCAAGTTTTCACTTTACACTTTTACAGTATACTCAAATAAAACATAAAAATAGTTCTTCGTCTGCCAGTTTTGTGTTCACATCTGAATCTTGCTTTTCATGTCGGAAAAATTCGAAGACAAAAAATATGCGAACTCTCGTGGATGAATTTACC
The DNA here is from genome assembly GCA_905338405.1 of Notodromas monacha. Classification (NCBI taxonomy): domain Eukaryota; kingdom Metazoa; phylum Arthropoda; class Ostracoda; order Podocopida; family Cyprididae; genus Notodromas; species Notodromas monacha. The sequence continues at coordinate 32,772 of CAJPEX010002494.1, forward strand.
ATACAGCATAATTCTCACGCAATGCTCCAAGTAACTAAAATGTCCCAGATAAAAAAAAAAAATTGGATGCAAAGAGGACATAATGGGATTTGATTTGAGCACACAAGTCCCATGACTTCCAACTGTGTCATAGCTCATCATGTACAGAGGTTTATAAAATGGCCCCTGCTTCTTCTTCTCATTGGATGTCTGAAATAGAGCGCCCACAGAGAAGGCGACTGGTGGAAGGCTGTTTATGTGTGGTAAACTGTATTTATATTTGCATGAAAAAAGCTGGAACAATTGTCGGACACTGCTCTTCGGTAACCATGAGATACGAATGGGGGAATGCATTTTGGATGGGTGTATATGGGTCTTGGAGGAGAGGCTTGAGTGATTTGGCACCCCATGAAGCTCAGACTCTTACTACTGTATTTGATGCCACTTATCCAAGCTTATGTAGAACGGAATGTTTCTTTTATTTTGGTTCTCGCCCTGAAATACTTTGCAGAAGAAAAGTGAGAAAAATTGGGAGCTTCCTTTGAATTTATTTCTGCCTTCGTGACGATAGATCTGAATAGACTTTTCTCCAAAGAAGTTATCTTGTTAGTCTTCTGTATCAGCATTCAAGATCGCCTTCTTCGTATCCGATGAGGAAATTTCAAGATTTCCGATGAGAAAATGTAAAAAATTTGGTAATCAAAAACAAAAATAAAACCAATTACTCATCCGCGTAAAACAGAATGGAAAGTTGCGCTCCGGCATTTTTTTAATTGCATCAACCAGAGCGATAAATATCAATTATGCTTACTTATCTCAAACTCTGGCATCTGGGGTATCAGTGATTTAATGTTTCCTATAAAGGGACATTAGGTATTCAGCTTGGATAGATTTGCTAGCAAGATATCGCAACCAACATTCTGCAGTTCCCGTCTGCTGTTTTTTATTTTTTCCATTTTCTGATGAAATTAATGTTTCTTTGTATTATTATAAATTTCAACCATAAATTGTTACGGCATTTCCAAATCTTGTGTCGTGCAGAGTCTCCGAGAAATTTTCACGCGGTACATTAGCATCCGAAGAAAACTTTATGACAGTATTATTAGCTATAATTAGCAGACAACTTTCGTAGCTGGCGACGGACTCTTTTTGAAAAATCCCCATGTACTTTGAATCTCGTCCTCTGGTACCATCAACTACCAAGAGAAGGACCTGTAAGCAAGTGCGCATCAACTGAGTTACCATACAAATGAAGTCGAAGATGTGAATTAGGTGACAGTCAATTTGATTTTCCCAGATGACTTTGGCTGACCCGCGAATCCACGACGAATTTCACACACTCGGATGCAGACTTGCTTCGTTGAACAATAATAGCGTGAGTTATTCAGAATAATTGGTTGTATCCAACTGATGTATGCTCACGGAGTTTGCACTGATTTAATATTATGAAAATAAAACCAAAAATGCGAAAACACCCAAAATTTACAGTTGTTACTTTCTATTTGTGATTCAACTGTTGTTCAGCAATTTTATGGTTTTGTAAATCTATGCCTATAATTGAAGATACTGTATTGGATTTGCTGAACTGCGAGACGCTATAATTTACGGTTTTCCCTGCCGAGGAATTGCTGAAAGCGTTATTGAGGATTCTGGTCCACGTGACTAATGGCTTGCGTCATCCTCTTGCGGCCATTAAGCCTTGAATGCGTCGTAAATAAATTTGGCGTTACGGATCTTCACAAACGTAATTACAGCTGCTCAGAGTCGGCTTTGCGACTGCATGCAAACCCCCCATGAACAAATTGCAAGCAAGCAAGCAGCCAGCAGATGCTCCACAGACAAATGAGGAGTCGCAGTCGAGCGGATTGTAGACTGCGGCTCAGCAGATTCTGTCCCAACAGGTATACGGATGACGAGCATTAATGCGACAATCGAGACGCTTCCCGTTCATGTCGGCAAGTACGATGGTGGCAAAATGGGGTCCGTAACGAGCGGATGTCACGCAGGAAGACGCAGCCACTCTGTAGACACCGCGCATAACTCACGTCCTGGCAATGGTGGAGAACAAGGCTCGATCCTGCCGCTACTTTCCTCGGGGCACCGGTGCTGTTGTCCCCAGAATATACCCGTCATTCAACTTCAATGCCCTTACCGCCGGGTTCAGCTGGCTTCGGGCTCGGGCGAATCAGATGAATGGAATCCTCCGCCAGTCCATCTCATTGTCTCCTACGCATCTGAAGCATGTCGCAAATTTAATTTAGAATTTCCAACCGCTATCGTTGGAGGCATGAGACCCAAATGAACTCCAGCATACTCTTATATTCTTTGTATGCAAGAACTACTCGCATCCTGACGAGTACGAAGCTGTTTCCAGGAAAGCAGCAGCAATAAACAACAACCATATTTACTATTGTACCACGCACCCCTTGGTAAGAAACACGACCTCATTGCTCAAGAGAATTCGAAAAATGCAGGGTACGGAAATAAAATTTCGTCGATGTTTACACAATATTACACATCTCATTAAAAAGTCAAGATAGGAGAAACTTCACAGTCAAGTTCATTATATTAAATCTCCCAAAAGAATTGTAGCGATTTAGCTCCATGGATGTAAACTGCGCGTGACTTTAAAAAATGAGCGATCCGGAGAAATATAGGTCATGTACTTCCTCACGAGGATTGATCGGGTAGTACAAGGGCTATCCAAGTCACCCGTGGCTTTAAATCATTCACCGTCACCAAGGAAGCACTTTTCCTGAGCTTATAGTGTTATTTCGGGGTCATCGAATTCTTCTTTTTAGATTGAAAAAATAAATAAACGAATTAATTCCACTCTCATGCAGGCAATAAAATTCAATTTCCCAGTTCTTTTCCTTCTCAGTGAAAAAAATCATTGAATCATTTTCTGATTTTCTCGACTTGTATGTCCGAAGTAAAATGAATCCTAAGGAAATCAAGAGAAGAAGAAAATTTATGCGCTTATTGCATACTACAATACGAGTATGCTGACAACTTTTTCTTGAAGTACCAGAATGTGATTAGATACATTTACAATGATGCAATTTCTGTCAAAAACTCGCAAAATTGAGGTACAGGAAGAGTTTCGTTAATGCTTCAAGGAAGACTATCCCAAAGATTGAATGGCAGAATTTATTATCCTTACAGTACTTCTGCAAAGAATTCGGTAGCATTACTGAACCCTTCTTTGATGGATTAATCGCGAAGGCTTTCTTGTCACTTTTTCGAACATGATGCATCGTTTTCAAACCACAAAGAAAGGACTCAGCCCGCAAGCGAAGCTCTGAAATTTCATAGAGAGACAGTTTTTCTTGCTCGAGTGCGCATCGTTGAACCAGAAGTTTTCTCGTTGAGGACCACAAAACTGCAGAAAACATCCCGTTTGTATTCTTAAAGATTTTTTAATTAAATGCTGGCATTCCCGACGAAACTAGGCAATTGTGTTCACAGTCACTGATTTTATGGCGTCTAGAAGCCATGAACATGTACATTCAAAAATGTAGCAAGATTTTATTGATTTTATTGGTCGACTAGTTTCAAATATCTCGATTCAGAAAACAAAAAATCTAACACGATAAAAATGCATTAAGGCAGCAACCCTGAGCCTTGCCTTCTTGACGGGCGTTCTTCATCACCTCGTCAGCCTGTCACGAAAAACAAGCATACTTGTTTCTAGAAAATTTCAGAATATGTCGAAATAAATCACTCATAAATAAAGGGAAAATTTTTCAGGGGTTATTTGTAAGCCATGTAAGGCATTCAAAGCCACGGTTGACCGGATCGACCTTTGCTCGAACTCCTTCAACCTTTGTACGAAAGCGCGTGGCAATTTTTTCTTGCGTATATTTTATTCAAATGCGTCTACTGGATGCCCCTTATGAAACGGAGCATCATTAAAAAATGAAATAAGTTGCAATTTTCATGAAGAAATCTCTAAACAAGTAGGAGAAGAAGCTTACTAACTCTTGAAGATCGGTCCATTGTGTTCTGGTCGACCCTGTGCAAGGGTATTGAGGAAAATTGTTGGTAATCTCATGAACGTCAACATCGTTCTGCATTTTGGAAATGAAATGAGGTAATAAATTATGTTTTAGAACACGCCTTTCCCCTTAATGCATAAACTACCCGCTTCAAGCTCGTTTGCGTACTAATTTCGATATGTCCTAGTTTCGTTGTGCCGTGCACCTCATTAGAATACTTGTTTCCTCCTCGGGGCACTTTATCGACCGCTGTGTGCAATGGAAATGCTAATTCACACAGTCCATGCGAGCTAGACATCACTGCTAGCATTCTCCACCTACAAATACTCGTGCATCCGTAATTACTCACAAATTTCACCTCCGGAAACGAAGATGAACAAAAATGTGTAACGTAGAATGACGGACCTCAGAAAAAGGCAAAAAAAGTATAAATTGTGAACAAGGTACTTGCTCCTCGTGCGGTGTGGCTTTTGGAATGCCCAAGATGGAGTTTACTCTTCCCATGGATTCAGGACGCGCGTCGCTCTTGAAATTATTCCATGCATGTACCGGGGATTGAATTAGCTTCTTGATGGAAAATTGGGACATTCGTCTTCGCGTGATGAGAAACCGCAGAATGAAATTTGATGCTCCCCCCGTGTCCCCGACTAATCTGAGCTGAATTATAAAGGTCGCGACATGCACGGAAAGAGAGAAATAATATGAACACCCCGCCTGGTGTAAATGAACCCCCGCGTTATTGGGGTTTCTGTTCCAGCAAAAAAAAAAAAAAAGTTTCGAGTCGGGACATTGCTCGCATCTGTACTTGGCGATGAAAACACGCGACCACAGAGATCGTATCCAAAAATTGCTACTCGCCCGAGGCACCTTGTTCATCCGTCATACTCTTTCAGATTACCTAATCTTCGAAAGACAGAGTGCAGGACTAACTCGTATGAAAAGGCGCACGCTCCAATGTATCTTTTTTGACCTTCTGCCAGCCCGATTCCAAACAAGAAGAGTCCTAATTAATGTACATATCGCTAGATTCCCTCCAAGCTTAAGGTTTGCTATACCGGTAATAGAGTTTTCAAACCCTTATGTATGCCGTGTCGTCGTGGAGTGATTGCATTGCAGAGTGACAAAGCCATCGCGCGACGGCCTTTTTGAATGAATCGAATTGCATTTCGCGCATCCTCTCTTAGAAGAACGTCCTGTATTCATTCGAATATAAAACACTAGTGATTATAAGACTCCTTTATTTACATAACTCTAAACAAAATTGAAGTCGCACGCGAATTAATGAACGACGCTGTTTCAGAGTAAATTTTGAATCACACTTTCAAGTCTAAGTCAGTGTTCCCCAACATTTATGGGCCCGCGGACCGGAAAATCTCCATGATTTATTTCGCGGATTAAAAAAATTTCTGTGAACTGGCAAAGTTTCATAAACTTTTTGGAGGCTTGAAGAAGTTTTCTTTGCAAGACTTTATGGCAAGCAGTATTTAGAAAGTTTCTGCTTTTTTGCCAATTCGAGAATCAATGAAGAAGCTATCGAGTGGATCGTCTTCAACAAAATTAGAAAGGTGGGCTTGAAGAAACGTTTGTCAGAATGAAAAATGAAAATAATTTATTTTAGCAGGTTAAAATTTGTTTGAAGAGTTATTAGGAGAAAAGACAACTTTTATTTTTTATCAGATAATTTCGACTGCCATTGTCTTTCCAAATCTCAGATAAAGATAACTAGACTTCTTTGCTACTTTTAATAAATTTTTTATCCTGAAGAAAATTTCCGCGGACCACGAGCTCGGGAAAACTGCTCTAAGTAATTTGATTAAAGTCTTACCTCGAGAAAAACGTCACGATCATTGTACAACGTTTTCAGGTGCTTGGTGAGCATGTTTAATGCCTTCTCGTGCAAATGAGGAGGTTTTTTCTTTGCGTCGAGCCACTCCATCGGCCAAGCCGTACTGAGGTTATTTGTGACGGATTGAATGCAGGCAGCGATCGCGTGTTGAACATCCATACTCAGCAGCTTGATATTGTTGATGAAATCTTCGCGGTCTTTGCATTGATCCGCTCCACCCAGCATAAGCAATTGTTATCCAGGAAATACTCGGGTTTGTTTCCAAGACCTCTTTTT
>CAJPEX010002495.1:0-32114 GCA_905338405.1 Notodromas monacha
GCATTATACTTAATTATAATGGAGAAATTTGGAACAAAAGTAAGAAGAAAACTTTTTTGCACTGAAGCAGTTGAAAATTTATCGGATTTTTGTTGAATTCATGTCTAGTCAATTTTTTATAATTCATTTTCAAAATTTTGTGGTTTCAGATTCACTAAACATAGGGGTGCGTGTCATACTTGGCGATAAGATTTCAGCAAAATTTCAGACTGAAAAACCCCTGCGGAGGCCTCACTTCAGGGCATGTGGTACTTGAGTAAATACAGTACAGTAAAAGAGCCAAGCCAGCATGCTCTTACATCTTGTTCAATTTCTTGCTATGCTTGAAACCTAGAATATCACTCATATTTAAGAAAAAAGACTGCATTTCCAGACAGAATGCGTGCCTTCATTGTGGATTGCAGCTGGATATTCCGGGAAGATGTTCTTCTCAAGATTTTCGCTATTCGACCATCCCTGCATGGTTTGGTCGAAAACAGCAATAGATAATTAAAGCATAATACAATATGGTCCTGAAGGATGTCTTTATGAATGGTAGCTTTGTTCAAGACCTGTGTATTTCAAGATTCTGAAAGCTGAGCTGCGTAGGAATTATATACATTTATCATCAGAGTTAGCAGAGCAGATGTCGCTCTCAGCACGTGAGAAATGAGAAAAATTGTTTCAGATGGATCGCTTGCTTCCTCTTTTTCTTCGCACTACAGGTTGATTCAAGGGAGGGGGGGGGGGGGGACTTCTTCTGGGATCAAGGTAGTGAACGACCGGAAATTTTTTTCCGTTTTAAATATTTATGAGAATACTTTGCCTTATTTTGAGGTATAGTTGCGATTGTTAACAGAAGGTTAATACACTCTTGATGAGAATCAGAAACACTCATCATCTGCTGCTAAGCCAAGCTTTTTGTTGCTCATTTTTTTCACACTCAGGTATATTTTAATTTGAACGAAGACCACTGATATGCAGCTTTGGTTGCTTATCCCAAGTTTGAGATATTCCAAAAGGACCAAACCAATCTGTTTTAAAAATGCTGTTATTTTAATCCTACAGTATGAATGCAGAAAATAGCTTCATCCAGTGAGGGATTTTCAATAATTGTCTGGGCTACGAGAAAAAACTGCTGTTTTTCCAGACTTGGACTATCTGCGGATCAGCCTGAAATTTTATTTCTACTCCAATTATTTTGGCAAACAAATTTTTCACAAAAAAAGAGCCGAGCAGTGGGTAGGGTTATAGCCACTGCCAGTTTGAACGCTTGGGTAGTAATGTTCGATTTTTGTTGCTAATTTTCCGACTATTGAGAAAAAAATAATGCTAGAAAATACGAATGTGGGTTGGTATTGTTAGGACCGCGGTACACACACAAATTCCACAATTGAGAAGATTGAATCCAAACCTTCCAGCAACTAATTCCTGTTCCCTTGCAAAACTGGTATTGGCGCTTTCCAGACCAGGTAACTTTCCTATGGATGCTTCGAAAACCAGAATCCGAGTCATCCTCCACAGTCAGCAATAGAAACAAATAAGAAGAAATAACCTGCGTTAAAATGTGAAAGGCTCAAGCACGAAAAATACATAAAAAGCCCCAAAACCAGTATGAGATCAAATCTCTCAGAGCCACTCTCCAGAGTCTCGACCGAACCGCGGAACGGATTACAATCGAAGTTCCTTCGGGGCTCATTCGCGTGAACATTTTCCAAGTGTGCAATTGACTCCTATGTGTATGTGCGTGTGTAATTTTGTTGAGTTGTAAATTTTATCCGTGGAAGTCGATGGACGAAGCTGTATCATACCAACAAATTAAATTAGGAGGCTCTTTGAATATTCTGTTAAGTTGTTATTTGAAATCCGGCGAAGTGGCGCTGTAATTTCCTCCCAGGCGAAAAATTCTCTTGAGTTCAATTGAAGTAACCATGTCGTAGCTTTTCAAAAACTTTGCATAATTAATATATGAAATAAAGTAGACTGTTTTCCTTCTGAAGCTTGATTTAAATGTCGATCACTCATCATATACTGTACCAACCAGAAAATAATAATAAAAGGTCTTCGTCATGTGTTGTCAAGAGTCACGTAGTTCCTTATGAATAACCACGTAGAACTGACTGGGTGAAGTTCCAGTTGTTCATGTACCTTGGATAACTTTAACATTAAACTACTACTTATGTTTTTCACCAGCGTTTAGCCAGTAGAGTGCACATTATCCTTTCTGATCAGTGATTACAGGATACTTTGTAAATACAGTTGACTCTCAATGAGTAGAACGTCCCCTGTCCCTGTCTGTATTCCCTTAGAAAAAATGCATTAAAAATCTCTTTAAATCAAAGGCTTTTCTTCTAAAATCTCCCTATATTATTTTCCAGAAGCAGTACACAACAGTTCTCAGTGCATCAAGGAATACTTATTGGTGCATCTTGACTGACCCACTTCAAGGTCAACAAGTACATGGAACCTATTGAAATTGTAATTTGATGATGCTATGTTTTTTTACCAGCGTTTATCCAGTAGAGTGCACATTATCCTTTCTGATCAGTGATGACAGGATACTTTGTAAATACAGTTGACTCTCAATGAGTAGAACGTCCCCTGTCCCTGTCTGTATTCCCTTAGAAAAAATGCATTAAAAATCTCTTTAAATCAAAGGCTTTTCTTCTAAAATCTCCCTAACTCAAATTTTCTGGAACCTTTTGGCTATGATTTTCTTGGCACAGGCAAAAGAGAAGTAATAAAGAAGTACAGTAACTTGATGGATTTCTTGAAACAATTGAAGGCTAATTTGGCAAATGAACCCCTGCCTACAATTGCGGCATCATGTCAACTAATTTAACTCTTGAGCACCAGAGGGTTCCTGGCCATGCTGCAGCAAAGTCAGGCTTTTTTAAGGGGCAGGGTTATTTCAGTTTGACCAAAGGTCACTGAAATAGCCCCCAGGTTGCTAAGGTCTAAGATTGAAAAAATCTGGGTGCGAAGAATCCATTGCCTGAAGAAACCCTCAATGTTAATCATATGCTGGGAATGCATGAAAAAATGCCACCCCATGATGAATTTTATTTTCATTTTTTAGTCATAATTTTGTGCAGGATTCTAAAAAAAATATGTCTTTATTCTGACTCAGGTCTTGGTTCAAATATTAGATTTTGTTGAATTGCAAAGCTCACGGGGACAAACTTTGTCAAAAATATCTTTTTTCCCCAACTCAAAACCTCAATTCAATTTTTTTCCTGGTCCCTTGAAATTTGACAAGAGAGGTTTAACTGTAATAATCTTCTGAATTGAATTCCCAACTAGAATATACCTGTATATATTCTATTATCGTATCCTTTTTCAGGTGGCAAATTACGTACTTGTACGTTTCGTTCGTATTTTCCACTGAAAAGCAGATTTCTCTGTAGACTACACACCGGACCAGCACCCGGAGAACCTTTCCAGGAAAACCCGCGACGGTCTCCTTTTCCTTGCAGCTCTTCACGCATTGCTAATGTCAATTACGGCCTAATGCGTCTTAGAGAGATGACATACTTCTCATCTCACTTTTTCCTCCCTTTCGCACAAAGGAAATTCATTCCTTTCCGAGTGATGAGCTACGCGCGGAACGGCGTTGGGGAAGAACGAGAGAATCGAATGCAATCACTCGAGATGAACCCGGCCTGTTCATCCCAGAAGGGATGAGCGAAGCAATTATTGCTCGGACATTTTGGCACACGGCTACACGATTCCCTGCCGTCACAATGTAACGGGCCGTTGATGTGCAATCACCTCGCAAGGCCGCACCAATCTCGTTCGATCCCGAGCCAACAGTATATTCGAATGCATCGTCAGTCGCGTCCGACATCGGAAATGAAGAGGAAGGAGAAAAAGAAGGACTTGATTAACGGAATGACGCGGTTGATGGTAATCCGGATTATTTTGCCGTCGGGAATGTGTCGACTCTCCACGGGGGGGCGGTGATAGATGAGGAAGTGATTGCGCGGCGCCGGGCGAGTCGAGGTCGCGCGGGGCTGCGGCATAGCGACCCGGCGCGGCTGCAACCTAAGGTCAGTCTGCTCGCAGCTGCGGAACTTGACGCCGAGTCCTTGAGGGAAATGAAACTCCTCTTTCGCGAGTGACGACACTTATTTGGACTTGATTATCAGTTCGGCGGAATTCTGTGACGAGCATCCCCGGAATAAGAAAAGCATGACCGATTTGTGAGCAGCATGTTCGGCTTCTGCCGAGTCCCGGGCGTCAATGGTGAGTCCAAATGCCAGATGTCACTTCTTTTCACTTCGAAAAACATTTTCGGGTTGAACACTAATACAGCCGATCCTTTTCAGTAAGTTTAAATTCAGGGACTAGCAAAAAATTCCGAGTTGGGGGAAAAAAAGGGTGAGGGAAGGGTATAATTACAGGAAATAAAATAGCTTATATACTGGGTTTTAAATTGGTCTTTAAATGAGTTGATGGGATACCAAACTCATTAAAGGCAAGGTCTCATTTGCCCAAATAGTCTTGCTCATCCTTTCAGAACAAGTCAAGTTACAGGGCTTTTCTCTTTTCTGTGCCAACAAAATTATACGCGAAAGGCCTCCAGAAAAATCCCATTTATTAAAGTTTGCGTGGGAAACCTTTGAGCCAGAGAAGTTACTAACACATTCTTTGTAAGGGAATCCAGACAGTGGCGGAAAAATGAATCAAGACTGGGATATATTCGACTTGAAGAAATTTCGAGTTAGCGAAGTTCAACTGAAGTAAGTCATTGCTGAGGCTTCATAAGGTTATCTAAACAAATTCTAAATTTCAAGGGGGCTCTCCTTACAATGAAATTTTCCATTCAACACTTATATATCATGACCCTGACTGACCCTTTTCGATGCACCTCATTTATTCACTTAGCAGTCCAGTAAAAGCAAGCTCCGAAGACTAGCAGAACGATCCGATTTCTGCAAACAAATTGAGAAATTTTCAACTTGAAACTTGCTTCTATTTTATTCTTGTGTGATGTGCGCACGCTAATCTCATTCACACTTTTAGTGAGGAAGTGCGCCGAAACTATTTGACACGCAGCATCTCTTCACGGTTTTATTTATAATTGCGTTCATGTTTGAACAATGATTGCGTCAATATGCCGATTTTAAAATGCCAACGGAAAGGAATACAAAAATCAGGGGAATTTCCCGGGTCTTTAAAACAGCGTAAATGCCCGACAGGGCGAACAAATGACAAGGAAGAAACTGCACTTCGAAATGTGTGTAAATATATTCTTGAACATTGCAACAAATATTTTGGAAAGTTGACCTACGCAATACGGTTTCAGGATCAACATTTTCGGTGAGAGGCAGAAGAAAAGTGAAATAATTGCAGTAGAGAAGCGTGCTGTATGATATTTTTCAAGAATGAAAAAGGTTCTCATGACACAAAAAGCCCTAAATTTGAAGATGCGCAAAAAAATATGCGATTCAACGTCAAATGCTTGGATAATGTCGATCCTTTTTTTAGCCATACGATTTTTGCCGATTTTTTTGAAGAGTTTATATCGCCGGGCGTGACTCGGTTATATCGTCTTCAGCTCATGACATGGAACACTTTATTGAATTTTCGATTTCGGCGATGCTGTACTTTTGACAGTTACCGGAGAGAAAAAGAGCACGAGCGCGCCGGAAGTAGTTTTATTAGTTTATGCCGCTATATATCCTGAATAAGAGTCCCTTGCACGCGTTGTCTCTCATATTTTTTGCTGCATACTCCCGATTTTTTTTTTTTTTGCCTTTTTCACCCCTCGAAGAGGGCTGTTCATATCCGGCAACTTTTTTGACATGTTCCGCATGCAATCGAAGGCGTTTCTGATCACGAAGCAAAGTCTTATGTTGTGTCGGAGGAGAGGAAAAAAATAAAGTTCGCCGCGGATTTGACGAATTTTGCTGTAAAAGCGTTTCGCCGGAACTTAGCATTCAACTCATCGTATATATTGTCGTGAATGTACCGGCTATATGCTGAAAGCTTTGTCCAGCAACTCTAGTGAAAACTGAGTGCTCATTCCGATCACGTTTCTTGGCGACGCATCTGCTCTAGTGATGTATGGAATTTAAGTTGAGGGAATCTGTCTTCAGCAAATTTGCCTCTCTGCAAGAGATGCGGTTTCGTCGGGATAGATGGGCCAGTGAGGTTGACGGTCGGCGATTGATGCCCTAATTTTTTTGTTGTGTTTTTTCACATATCTCTGCTCTGAGATAATATTTAAGAGGAAGTATAGTGAGAAAGTTGAGGAATATCCGCGACGACGAGTTGTAGCGTATACAAGAACGCATCTTTTTTTTTTTTTTTTTTTTTTTTGGCCGACGCATGCACTTCAAGTGCCAACTGAGAATTCTCCAGCTGGCATGGGAGATTGACGAGCTACGATGGATGTAGCATTTACAAAGCCTGCTAATAGGGGATCGGTCGATACTTTTGTCTTGCGTCCCGAAGGGCGAAATCTGAACAAGAATGACCGCTGCTGTGGTATGTCTTGAATGGGTGCCCAAGGAGGAAATCTGGATTATGAAACTGGTTCTCCAGAGAGAGAGAGAGAGAGAGAGGGATATTCATGTTGTTCAGGCTCATGGAGTTACAAATCTTGCTCTTTTTCTATAAAGCCCTATTTTAAATCCACCTTTCCCGCGGCGAAATGCGCCAAACATACCTTGAGAAATATTTTTGAGCGCAAAAAGTTGAAACTCTCTATTTTGATTATCTCTATAAATAGACTCGCATTGCTAAATTTTTGCAGGGTTCTTCTGATTCATACAAGAAAGAGAGAATCTGATAAAATGTTGATTTATTAAATAATATGATAATTACATATTTTTCCAAAATCACTTCAAAACAAATACGCAACATGCCGATAGTGTATGCAATACCCAAGATACAACAGCACAAGAGAAACAATTCGTCTGGCCCAATTTTCTCGGAGTAATCCAACTGGCCAGAAACACAGATTAGGCTGATGGGGCTGAATCAATTCTGATGGGTAACTTCTCTAAATTTTATGAACTACAGTCAAGACTATCAATAACATATAATGAGGGAAAGATCTCGTTTCTTTAAAATGTGCGAGGACGAATCGGTATGTTCATCTTATCTCTCAAGAGAAAGGATGAACACGTTATACAACTCTAAAACTTTGCATCACTTGAAACACTCATTTTTGGCCAGCTACAATTTGGATCAATGGAAACGAAAACTTCGTGGGTTAACCAAAAAGTCGAGACAATTTCTCAAGGCTACACAGGTTTTATTTCTCAGTCTTTAATTGGTTTCCAGTTGGTATTTATTTTTCTGTATAGCATCAACAGAGGAGTTTAAAAAAAGCAGATGGAGGCCCGAAGCATGCATCATGAAGTCATGAAACGTTCTTCTAAAATTTTCATTTTCTTGGCATGAATCGCCGTGTGAGCGGAAAAATCAGCCGTGACTTTCAAATGGCCTAGTTACTGTAGTAATCATGCGTTGCAAGTACATTGATAGTACTGGGATGGACTAGCATGCACACGGATGGATTCCGTCAGGAGCAAATTGCCCTCTTGCACGATTCTCCTGAAGCATATACGAAAGACAGGAGGTTGACAGAGGAGAGATTGATGCTCTTGCTTCTGATCCTTTTCTTCCCGCAATATGTGTCTCGGAAAATCCTGCATCCTCCGTATTTCCCGAACTAAGCGGTGAAATGGACAGAAATCTCGTTTGTTAGTATTCGGTGGGACACTAAGTGTATGACATATGGCATCATGGGATGAAGACGAAACTGGTTCAAACTTTACTGTGCAAGGTTGGGCATTTCTTATTCTTTCCGGTTGATTTCCCGGTGAACTCGATTCAATGACGGCTCTTGCTTCATTCTTCAGCTGGAAATCTGAAATTGCGTCTATGTAAACTGAACTGCGTCAAACCTAGCAAGCACCTGTTACCGGGTTTGAGCGAAAATTTATTCAAAATCACTGCGCAGCGTGTAAGTGACGCGAGCCGAGAAAAACTGGAAATGGAGGTTCTTGGAAAGTAACGGAAATCGAAGAGGACGAAAACTCTGGATCTTGACCGAATCTCAGGAGAAAGAGTTCATGTTCTGGCAGGGAACAAAAGCCGTCTGTTTTTTGGTTGAAGGCTTGCCTCAGAAAAGGGACATCGATCCCTTTTCTTCGCTCGTTTCCCGCGGAAAATGCTCATCAATCATTTCGATGTTCATCGGACTTTGAATCAGTTGACCGTGAATCCAGAAAAAATCCAGTAACCCAAAAAAGTTACAGTAGTACAAACCAACATGGCGCTGAACAAAAATTATTCTCTCTACGAGCCTGCGAAGCGTACATCACCAAACAAAAAAAAATCTTGAACGCAGCAGCCGAAATATGGACGATATTCATTTTCTCGGGATTGATAAAGAAATAGAAAATTGAAAAATGGATTGAAAAAAGAAAATAAATGTACCCCCTCAAATATTTCATGAAATGCACAAAAGCAGCAGTGCTAGATCGAGACGCAGATTTTTCTTCCCGAAACTGTTGTTTTTCCTTCAGGGATAATTTCATCTCTTGCATTTTTTTACTATTTTTTTCTTGTAATCGAAAGTTATTCATGAAAAACACTGTGAACCTTGTGAATGCTGACAAACTGTAAATTAAGCTTTTGCGTCAATCGATGAAATTTTGTCGAAATGTATCATGCTTGAAGATAGAAAGAAGACAGTTTGGCACCACATCAGTAAAATCTTGTTTAAAAAAATCTCTCGTGGGGGCTTAAAAGAGAGCTTTATTTTAGAAATAAGTTGTTATAAATTAATTAATTTAACATTGTGGCTATTGGGCACGGACCTAAAAAACGACTTCATTGTGAACGATTATTCGCCGTAAAAAGATTCTATCGTCTAGTGCAAATTTTATTGGTTGCTGTGAAAATCAAGTGAATTGCAAGAGCCTCTGCCTCGTTTTGATGTTTTTGCGTGATCAAATCATTATGCCTTACGTTGAAAATAAAAACCCGAGAGCATTTCGCGATTTCTTGAAAGAGAGCTTTATTTTAAAAATAAGTTGTCCATGCCCAATAGCCACAATTATAAATTAGTTGATTTATTAAAGTGGTTTTATAATCCACTTTGCATTTATCATTGTGGCTAGTGGGCATGGACCTAAAAACGACTTCATTGTGAACGATTATTCGTCGTAAAAAGATTCTCTCGCTTTGTGCACATTTTATTGGTTGCCGTGATAATTAAGTGCATTGCGAGAGCCTCAGCCTCGTGCTGACATTTTCGCGTGATCAAATCATTATGCCTCACCTTGAAAATAAAAAACCGAGGTGCATTTCTCGAATTCGTGGGAAACGCGGTACGGCATCACTATTCGAACTTCACAATGCTCAACAACAGCCGTTGTCTCGCGCCAGATTCCTTTCCTCCTTCTAGAAAGTTTGGAAAAGTCTCTGGCAAGTCGAGTGTTGAAACGCGGAAATCGTTGCGCGGTCGGAAGTCTTGCGGGGGGCTGAGCGGGTGGGTGAAACAACACGAGTGTCGGTATTTATTTTTACTTTATATTTTTTTTATACCCCCGGCATGATAAAGGATGGCGGCCGTAGGCATAAAGCGGCGAAAAAGACACTTTTCCCGGCCAATTTCTCCTCCTGAATGTTCTCGTCGTCGTGGGTCCGGTAAGAGACGCACGATTCTCCGGAGAAAAGAATTGCTCTCGCTAAACAGACATCGATCCCCGGCTAAGAAACACGTGAGGCAACGGGGGGATTGGCCATTTGTCCGCCGCGGAAAAAATGCCCATAAGTCGCGCAAGGGGCGGCGGCTCTAGCGTATCTCGTCGCGGCTGTCGTCTCCGTGCATGACATGCATTCTGGCAGGGCTCCAGAGAGCTCCTTGGCGGAGCTGATGCCGCTGCTGCTGATGTTGCCGCACGGTGGCCGATATACGCCCCATGGGGTCTTTCGGAAAGGAACCCGCCGACGATCGCCGGATCGTGCGTGAGACCCTCGTCTGATTCCTGCTGGCCCAGCAGCAGAGGGCATCAGCACTCGGGATGGCCACATGCAGCTATATCGCTTCAATCCGAAGGCGAAACTTTCAATTGCTATTTCGAAGGGCTTTCGAGAAATTACAGTCAAACCCGGACAAGACGCCAGCACCCATACCTCGTCAAATGAGATTTTTTTTTGTGTGTGGAGATTTATCGAAAATGTCTGGTGCATTTCAATTTTACTTTCATTAAAAAGCAGTCTACCACATTTTTATACAGTATTACAGTACAGTATACTGAATGTTTTGATTTTGTGAATGTTTCTTTGAAATTGGAATCGATGTCAATGACGATGCTTGATTTTCTGCACATCAGTCCAAATGCTTTTGAGAAAACCGCTAAAAAATATTCTCATTTTAGGTTGCATCTAGTTAAAAATGATTTTATTAATTAAAAATGTAATTATTACAGAGAGCAGAAATAAACCTTAGGTTTTTGTCAAGATTTTTAAAATCTAATGAGAAAATGGCCGACTCTAAAACGTAGAAATTCTAGTGAAGGGCGAGGATGATTCAAACTTTCATTGGGACGGATTCCGTCTTCAATAATTCTGTTGTTGATTCAGTTGAATATAAAAACGTATGCTTTATATTATCTGCTGTTCCCGAAAATTTTTTCTTTCGATTTCAGAAAAAAATTGAACAATATAAGTGCTTTAAAGTTCAAATAATAAGTTACATAGAATGCCAAGAGTTGGAAAAATTTGACTGTGTTTCTCGCACCCAGTCCTTTTTTTTTAATTCGGAAGATTCAAGATTGAAAAGCAGGCTGTGCATTGTTTTTGTATGCACTGACAAAGGTCTTACTTCAAAAATTATTTCAAACAACGCTTTCATGTTGCACATGAATCAAAGCTGCTTACATATCTTCTCATTCGGACGACGTCGTAATTTATTTGGCCCTGTCGGATGGTTGTTTACCTCGATCTGACCGTATATACGAATTAGCATGCAGCTGATGGACTTCCTCTGAAGTGGAATTCTCACCACGTGTGATGGATGGAATATAATGCTCTGGATGGGATAGTTATCCAAAATGGCAGGGTTTGAAGAGGGTTCGCTCGCAGTGGATGATCCGACGCAACGGGCAACATTTTCAGGAAACCTAGAGCAACCTTCGACTCTTGCCGAATTAATGAATCCCGAAGCCCTCTTTTATTCTGTGACCCGCGGGGAACACCGCGCGAGTACCATAAAAATTCCATCAACTAGAGCTACAACCCGTAATGATGCAACTGGGGAAACTCATTTCCACATCTTCCGGATTAAATGCACATTCGACTGAACCTTTCCGCAGTAGATCCGATTTTTTCAGCGTACGGTTTTCTTTTTAAGGCAATGATTCCCAAAAATCTCGACCTTCTCACGGCAGCTGGCCCAGAAAGATAAGAGAAATAATCTTTGAATGAAATCACCCTTGAAAACAGCTTCATAAAATGATTAGATCAGGAACAGCGCCCATTCTAGTGTTTAACTCAATGCAAGAGACTTCATTCCTCGACTTAAGAAATGTAAAAACCGCCTTCATGGAAAAAAATAGAGAAACCTCTGCCCAGAGAATCGGAAAAGTTTAAGTAAAGAACGATTAACCATTGTAGAAGGTAAGTAATTCATGCTTAAAAATAAAATAGAATACGTCTTTTGCCAGGGTTATGAATGCAAAATTGGATCAACTACTCAGTCGTGATTTTCAGTTCACAAATGCATTTTAAGGGTCCCTTTTTTGAAGCTTTCCTCAAAATCGTGATGCGGAACCTTTTTTTTTCCTAATTTTAAAGCATTTGACAAAATGCTTCTCAATTATTTTTTATTTGAAAAGCGGGGAGATCCGTTCTCACGAACTTTCTCCGATGATCCACCGCCAAGTCGGTTTACGTTTTCCGTGCTTCATCCGAACACGAAAATTGTTGAAAGCCCTTCGCGATCCTCCGCAAATGTCACCACTTGAACTTCATGGATGGCTCTGGAAACGAACACATGCAAATGGTTCGCATGATCATCTGGCAAACTCCGTCTCTCCATTATTCGCGTTGCTTCCATCGGGCTCCTCATTCGGAATGCTTGGCGATATTCAGTGAGATGCGCAGTTATTTTTTACTTCGCGACATCATCTTTAGGGACTCCCCGAACTTATCCCGTTGTCAGCGAAGCGTGTTTTTCTTCCTCGCTATATCTCTCATCTAGTTGCCGATTTCCTTTGTCACTGCTCCGCTTCATCCGGAATCCGCGTCAATAGACCAGCGAGATTCCGGACACGACTCCACGGGAAGCTACCGAGAATGATATTGAATTTCGACAAAATTCAACCGCTTTCTAAAATACATTGGGGTCCCGAAAGTCGGACGTACTGTAAATTGTGCTTGGACCTTGTCAGTATGTCGGATCGTGTTTTCCCGTGTATACAATACTTAGATTGAGGCACAATTAATGTGGTTCTCGGGTTGGGAATATTCCAAAAATTGAATAAGGTTTTTCTCAAGTTCGAGCTGCAGAAGAAAATCGCGCACAATGTGATCTTTTGGCATTAGAGCAAGAGCAAGTCCAGCGATACTAGGTGCACACATCAGGGAAAAAATTCTATATATCAGAGTAATGTTTTAATTGACTTTAATTTTAATTTTTGTGAATATAAATAGTTCAAGTTGTTCGGTATATCAAAATTTAGAAAAATTCAATTTATAAAAATGTTCGAGAAGTGTTGGAAAAATGTCCGTATTTCGAGAGACCATGTCCTGATGTCAGGCATGTTTTCTCCATTTTCATTTTCCCTAATTCGAATCGTCTATGTATTGGGGCATCCGGGGTCCCTATATGAATCCAATAATCTTTCGTTGATCAAATTTCATCGAAAACCAGCGTATATCAAATGTAATGATCGCCAAATTTATCTAATTATCCGGAATAAAGACTGCATGCCTTTGCCATAATAGACAGGAGTCGAGTGGATCGCATGTTTGAAGTATTTAGTGACCGGCTGATGAACAAGTTATTCAATCATATACCGATGCAATATGACTGTAATTCCTTCGAATCGTGATGTACTATATATAATATTGTACGTCAGTACGAACAAAAGTGGCTAAAATTAAAAATTACTCTCATGCCCGGCAGTTCCACTCGATGAATGGATATTTGGGGCTGATTGATTGAATTTGGTGGAGGATTTACTCAAGGAAGGATAATTGGAGTTGAATTTATATCCTTCTGAAAGCTTCGCTTGTTCAGTAAAATAATTTTTGGCAGACATGCAAGCATCGACGAGAACATGACGCGTTATTTTTTTTCTTGATAATTCGGGGAATTTCCTTTTGGATTTACGAAGAACGTTTTTCGCTTGCTATTTTTCCTGCGCGTATAGTTGTTTTGGAGCTGTTAGTTTCTGATGAAAAAGTGCGTTCCACACAGAAGTTGAAGGGCCGGAAATGTTTTACTGTTCCGGAAAAAGGGGGATCTCGGGAAGAGATACAAGCATGCATCAGTATGTCTTCTCACTCATTTTTTCCCCGTAATGATTTCATTGCCGCATGCTTCGAACTGGAGCGATGATCGCAACTTTCGAAATGGTTTTTGGAATTGAAAACACGCATCTCCCGAAAATTCGAGCAATTCCTCGGAGTGCCGAGAAACTTGTAATCCCCCGGAAGTTCCTTCAATCGCTGGACCTCTGCAAACCCGCCCATCACAGAAAGTATCAATCTTTCGGATCAGAATGCGTCTTGTTATCGCAGAGGAGGCGTATTTGTATTCGGCAAGCCTTCAGTACTTCGCTGAACATTCCAGTCCAACGTTCATCTTCTTTTCTCGGAAGACATCTTTCGTTTTTTTCTCTCGCTCTCGATCTCCCTGCTCTGTCTCCTTCGATGCGAGCTTTTGGTTCTCTAATCCTGGCAGCCGTGTAAGGTGTTTTTCTTGACGATCGAGTTGTCACCAAAGGACTTGACCGCAAGAAGCACGTGTAAGTACTAGCTGTCGAGCCTAGTTCCGGTTCGTTCCTTTGCGTCGATTCAGTACTTACAGGGGGGATCGGAGGAAGTGATAACCACGGCCCATTAATCGGTCGATGATGTCGGCAGCACATTTCTTGATCTTGCTCTTCGTGCGTCCCAATCATCGCAATGAATGACCTGAACTAATCGAACCGAATACAGTATGAAGAAAGAAACTGAGAGTCTCTCACAATATTTACAGCATTTAATTAAAAAAAAGCCTGATTTTATTAAGAGGAACTTGCGGCTTTCAGTGATGAGAATCAAAAAATTACACACTATTTTTCGAACGTCTCCGTCGAATAACATTATCGAGAAGATTCTACGTTTGATTCGTGCAGTGCCGAAAATAAAATTTTATCCTAGATTTTATCATGAAAAATTTCAATTTCTATGAAAATGTCAACGTTTTTTTTTACTGTATCATGACTGATGTCACCTTCTTACAAGTCGTCAAAAACTGCGCGTCATCCTAGTCGGACGAGGGAATGGAAATATGAAAAAAAAACGTTATATATTCTTGGAATATATTTTTTTCGCTGTTTCTGACCTGTTTCAGGCTCAGCCAGAATTCTGAATCAAGTAAGCATTGTTTCTCATATTTAATGAGAGACAAAACCTTTTGCGCAAGTGTTTCATATCTTCTTGACGGCGTCAGCTTTGCATGATGGAGATGAACATAATATTTGAATCCTTCTAAAGTCCTAGACACACTCTGCTTCTTCAGCGCTAGACGATGAAGCTGCTTTCTACAAGTATGTTTTTGCATAAATTCTCGACAGAAGCTCTTCGGAGAACCTGATCTAAATTAACATTCCTGCGAAACGTGGTAGATTATACTGAGACGACCGCGATTAAAGCAGCAATAAATGCCCTAGTGAAAACGCGTTATTAAAGTGTCAGCGTTTGGAATTCATCCTTGAAATAAATTCAGTGATGCTAAATAACTGTTGAGTGAGATTCCAGAGACAATGAAGAAGGTGAATGTAAACACAATATACCTGCGTACAAGAATGTCATGAGGTTCCCGTGTGTGTCCGTTTTCTTTCAGAAAACAGACAAAAAGGAAATCAAAATCCAATTTCGCACATTTTCTCTCGAAGGTTTTTTTAAACCCATCTTCGCAAAAATTTGGTTCTGTTAGTTTCCTAAACTCGGACTTGTGCTTTTATTCAAATATTTGCTTATTTGTAGATTTTGTCATGGTCAGTACTTTTTGGTTGTTTGGTCACGACTCATGCCACACGTCCAGTCCGTAACTAAGTCATTGGAACATTATTACTTTAACTTTCGAAATTCACGGCAAAATTAGTTTAAAATATTTTGGGGCGAGGAATTACGCTGAAGAATATAATCAGGAATGTTCAATTTCTTTGGGGAGGTCGAAAAACAAAAGGAAAAAGATTTTTTTTTAAATTAAGAGTGCCTCCAAATAGTTTTACTGTACTACGCAGTCGGTACTCGACGATATCAACCAGATCGAAGCCCCTGGAGCATTCTGCCATTCCGCTTATTTTAGGAATAAATAAATATAGGACCAAGTGTGTTTTTCTTAATTCCTATGTCAGCAAAAAAAGTACGCCGTACGTCTCAAATAAAGAAACTTTCCCTGCTCCATGAAGGACAAAAGGGACATGGCACCAGCTTGATTAATGTTCTAATTATATCTATAAGCAGTATGTTTTATACTCAAGCAAATTACTAGCTGGTCTTGCTTGTGGAAATACTAAACCATTACTATTTGCATCATCTAACATCCCCTTAATACATGATACTGTAGCAATTTTGACAAATTCTTGGCACTTCAGCAAAAAAAACATCCAATTTTCAAAAGTGTCTCAATTGGTGTAACACCTGCAGCATAAATACATTAGTTTGCGCATCACCAGAGCACCTTTTCTTCTTATGTCCAGCATTTCATACCCATAGAAACAAGCTTAAGATAGATTTAAAAGTACAGGAGTTCAATGAAGAGACTATTTCTGAAATCTTTAAGGATCAAGATAAATTTTTGGCTTTATATGATTTCTCATCAAAGATTCTCTGTAATTTTTTTCATTCAACTAAACCTCATACAGAAACAAACTGAAGACCTTGCGAAAGATGTGACCAAGGTTCGTTTTATGATTCCATGTCGATTTCTTTGCTGCACAAAATGAAAGAAAAATTATTTTGATAGATGTCGAATAAAATGTTCGACTTATACATACTGCTTATAGATATAATTAGAACATTAATCAAGCTGGTGCCATGTCCCTTTTGTCCTTCATGGAGCAGGGAAAGTTTCTTTATTTGAGACGTACGGCGTACTTTTTTTGCTGACATAGGAATTTGGGTTGGGTGGGAAGGGGGGTTTGGTTGTGGAAATCTTGAGTGAACCTTATTGTGAATGCTGAAAAGCGGCAAATAAAGTGTTGTGTTCAATCATTCAAGCAGTATGGAATCTGCGGGTGGAAGAAATTGAAGCAAAAACTATTGTTTTTGTACTCCTGAAGAATCTGCGAAAAACCTAGCGCTTTCCTTCCTTGGGGTACTTTAAGCTGGCGAGGAAAATTGAGAAACAACCACAACAGCAAAATGCAAATAAGTAAATAGCGAAAAAGCTGAAGTTTAAAAATATGATAATGAGCATTCCTAAAGGGCAAGTCACGATGACATCTTTCAAATTCTTCCATTCGTTTCAATTGAACATTTAGCTCGATTTGCGCAGAAAGACTCGCAATTTTTTCTTTTTTTTATTTCACGGGAGAAAAATTCTTAGTTAGGTATCATCGTTCGTATGAAAAACTGCAGGAGTTTGTTCTGAGTTTCTGAATGCTTGAAGAACATTTCCTAGGCCTCTCGAACAGAAGGATGTCTGCTATCACCGAGTGAGTTAGCGATTTATAACCTCCTTACGGGAAACTTGGACTCAACTCTTCCGAAACTTTTCCTCCGGATTTTTCTACCGTGTCCGCACTGAACAAAGATTTTATCGCTGTAATAATGCATTAAAATTGAGGATTGAGGAGTCTGTAGAGCTTCTCGAAGACAGTTCGAAAAGTGAAGTATGTAAGGAATGATCTGTTTGAATAGCATGCGTGATCCTACATATTACAGCTGTATGAAGAGTCAGGTCTCGAGATTCATAACTGATATTTAGGGGCCTGCTGATCGGTAACTCACATGAAGCGAGATTATCACCCGAGGCCCTGTTAGTGAGACCCTGGCTCCACTTGAAACTTCCGATGGGTTCCGGGATGGGGTTTGCGGAATCTTGGGTCTCTAGAAGACGCATGGGACTAAGTTCCATAGTTTTGACAGGAAAACATTCCAAGGGACTATTCGGGGTTTCGTGGAAAAAATAACAACGCTGATAATTTGAATTTTTCAAGAAGCAACACTTTTTTGTCTCTTATTTTACTCGCATCAATGACTCATAAGTCCATGCACACATTTTTTCGGAAGTTGGCAAATGATGCGAATTCTTCGATTTTTATTCCTGAAGCGTGTCACGCCGATTTATAGGAAGCATATTTTGCTGTCCTCGTTTTTAATGTAGACTTTTAATTCAAAAATTTGAAGCATAGCCAATTATTTTTGGGCTAAATTACTGCGGTAATTGCTTGGGGTGTGGCTTGTGTTGAATTTTGTGCCACAATACGAGGCTACAATGGATTTTTTTTCCAAATCGTATTATCGCTTACACATTTTTGAATTTGTCTTGAAAATGGACTCACTTGCATTAGTTTTAAATCGATTCACGTGGTATTTTTAGCCCTGGGATATTCTCAACGAGCCTTATTGAAACCCGTCAGTTGTTCCAGTAGTTTCCCACATCTGCAGCCACCAGCAGGGGGTTGGACGACGTTTTAGAAATTGACTCATCATCGATTTCATTCCCAGAACCAATTTCGAAACGAACAAGAATTCGGGTGAAGGCATTCGTATACACTTTCAGTCTCATTCTTAATTTTGTCTTCTTCGACTGTAGCCTAAAATACTTGGATCCCCGAATGGAATTACAAATGGATAAAGTTAGCACTTTCCATGCTCGCGAAATAACTGCTGAAGGAAGTGGCAGTCCCACTAGCGCAGCTGTTCCTTGATTAGAAATCGAAGGAAGACGGGTTGCAAGAACCTGGGCTGAAGGGGCCCAACGTTTTGATCGAAAATTTGCAGGAGACGCCTGAACTCATCAGAGGAAGGGAGCTTAAACTGAAGTTGCCATTTCTTCGTCTCGTCGACGAGATTAATTCTAACCGCGTGGATACAAACGCACTTCAAAACTCTTACCGTCATATAATATGCTTTATTATTGCTAAAAATTTGAAACGAGTTCCCAGTGGATGCTTACATGAATGTGAATGTGAGCAAGCATTCCTTCGTGGCGAGAGCATGGACAATTGGAACATTGCAATGTTTGTGGAACCCGCTAAATCTTTATCTCGCTTGAAACAGATTTTACCTTCGCCGTAGAACTAAATTTGGCTCTGGAATGCGGCATTATCAGTAAAATATGGTCAGTTGCAACTTGATACAGTATTTTCAAGCCCGGAAAATTAAGCATTTTATCCTGTGTTTAGATACGCCAGCATTCCGAGTACGTCTTACTTCCGAAAGCAAGCTTTTTTTTTCTTTTTCAAGTTTGAGTAATGAACAATTAAGGTGCTTCATAAAATCGATTTTATTCATAACCTCAGAAATTTGTTTCATTTTTTTGGCCGCGGATTTTATCAACGAAAAGTTACTCACGCCATTTTCAAGCTTCAATGGTCATCGAAAGTATCTTAAAAGTATTTCGTTGCCCGACAGCGGAAAAACTTCTCAAGTTATTGAACAGGGCAAGAATAAAGTGATGTAATTCATAACAAAAATTCTGTTCGATCCATGTTCACTTCATGCGTCTCATTTTGAAGATTATCACTTTACATTCGCTTGTCGCTCAATATCCGATTCGTGTAACCTTCCCGAGAACAGAATTGGATTATTTTGTCGAAGTCGAACTGAAAAGGTTGAAAAGTGACACAATTTTTTCCGTATACAATTTTTCGAGCTTACGCGATGGAAATCTCGCACAAGTCAGCGTTTTAAGATCATCTTCAATTCATGCTTTTGAAGACCTTGCGAAAGATGTGACCAAGGTTCGTTTTATGATTCCATGTCGATTTCTTTGCTGCACAAAATGAAAGAAAAATTATTTTGATAGATGTCGAATAAAATGTTCGACTTATGGGCTTCGTGTACGTAGAGAGGCGTCAATCAAGGATATTCAACCGTTTTACGGGACCGATACGAAAAAAATGGCTATTCAAATTTTTGTGCCACCTATGATGGGTTTATGGTTTATACTGTGGCTTTATAAAAAAAATTGCAGACAGATTGATTATTTTTGCTTCGAATTTGCACGCGGAATACGATTCTCAAATAATCAAGTTTGTTTCTGACTCTGTTTCCCTGTATTATCTTGTATAACTCAGCTCCTGCTTGAAAAGTCCCTCATCTGTGAAGGAAAATATCGCATTTGTTGCGAATATTTCAAATGAGAGTGACACGCTAAAATCAGAGAACCCAAATTCTCAGTAAAAATTCCTCTTTCATTCCATCTCTGTGAGAATCTTGGAAGACCTTGGTTCTCATGTTTCTTTCTGAGCCTTCAAGGCTGGATTTTATTGCTAAAATCCTGTTGCTGTTTTTAGTCCTTCAAGGACAGTTTTCCCACTTTCCCAAATCGGCAAAATTCATCATTCTAATTGGAGCAATTGTGTGTGTTGTTCTGTTGTTGACTCTTGCAAAAATCAACATCCATTTGAACTTGTGGAAAACTCAAAGTACAACAACTTGATAATAGGGTGATTTTTCACCCTGGTCGTAGCCCGACCAAATTCTTGTGTTTCATTTACAAAATCAGTTTGTTTTCTTAAAACTTAATTTCCATCTTTATTTGTTGAGGATTTATTCCTCACAACATTTACACTATTGCGTTTGAAAAGCCCTGGGGTAACGGCTGAGGCCATTTCATCCCTGCTGGACACCTTTACCTTCACCAGAGGCTCCGTTTAGCAGGATGGAAGCCTGTCTTGATGACCCGGCTCGGTCTCGGGACGGAACCCGAACCCTCGGGTACTCATGAAAATTTTCTTCTCGGAGCTCACCGAAGCCTGCGGATCCGCGGTCCTCATCAGCGGCTTCGCTGACGAGTGCAACCCGAACCGGGCCTCGATGTCTGCCGCTGCCGCTCATCAGTGTCGGAACAGGATTACTCCTATTTCCTGACGACACGAGCCGAAGCGCGGCTCGGAGGAAGAGGCGGCGCGGCGGCGCTCCGGAATTAGGAGATGAAGAGGGTGTGAAGTGGAACGACCCCCGCGGGGGTTGGATGCGGGTTTATTAATAAATCCCCGTCGCAGCCGGTGATTAACCGCGGCTTTGAACTCGCCGGAACTGCGACTCAATTGCCTGTCGACTTGCCGGGATGATCCTACATGTTTTTCGCATTTTCTCGTGTCCACACACCCACCCACACTGTCGACGGAGAGTCTTCTGGCGATGGACGTGGACAGAGCGAGATCGTCACCAGAAGTGTCACTTCTTTCACTTTGGCCCTCAATTGTGGGCTTTTCGTCTCCATTTGTGTCACGTGCGATTATTTGCGACACGTATTTCATCAGATTTCTTCAGGTTCGTCTTGTTGAAGAATCAAAGCTGCTGGTGAACCATCCTTGGTTCAGCATCTTACTCCAACTCACTCAATCTCTGACGTGAGACGTTCTGAATCATCAAGTTACACTATTGAATCTTGCAAAACTAGACAAAACTACTAGCAAAACTATGTATATATAGGTTAATTGTTATTGTTCAATTTTTCCCACATCCCCCGCACATCCCGGCCTTTAAAAATAATTCATTGTACAGGTATGAAAATAAAACACATTTACATGTTTGAATCATGGATTTCCGTCTTTTTGTGTTTTACCAAAATGAAAAAAAAGATGCGTAGAGCGTTAAAAGCGAAATAATTTTTTTCTCGCGGGCAAATTCGCGTGAAAGCGCGTCTCTTGCATTTTCGCGTTTTCTCCACGAAAATCTGTGAATGAGATGATGTTGTCGGTCTGCTTTAATTAAGTAAAAGCGAAATTCATCAGCGGAATGGAAAGCTCTGTGACATGCTTCTCCAAAATTGCCTTTGCATGGATTCCGAGCCTCCTCATCCAAGTGCTGTATACTATCCATCAGATGATCTTGACATCAAATTTCTGCTGCCCGCCTCAAACATTTGTAGTGCTTCGCATTATCCCGCGGGTGCAGATACATTTCTGCTTGACAATTACGAATAATATTCCATGAGCACATGCTTCTCCAAGCATGTGTATACGGTGCCCGGGTCCAGACATGCGAACGCTCCAACATACGGATGATTCGACTTAGGGACACCTGAAAACCCACAAATCTGCGCGTGGCACAATGTCTCGAGAAATGAACGCTTTACAATAATTTTTCCAGACGACCAATTGAGATTTTTTTGTTTTTCAAAATTTTATATATCTTGAACAAATTAAACTCTTTATATCTCCAAAAATGAAGAGTAAATTTAATTATAAATTTACAGTAATTATTCTGCCCATTTTGTAGCATTTATTTGTGCACAGTGCGGGAAGACTTGGGCTTTTTGTTGCTTTTTTAGCTCCATTTCATGCGAAGAGATGAGGTCGTGCTTTTTTCTGTACAGCTATTTTCGGTTTCTTGAAGTTGAGAAAATCATTTTATTCAATTTTAGGAGACTTCTTCCTGATTTTCGATCATTTACTCATATTTCCATCGAAGTCCAAGTGAAAACGTGATCCAACGTACGGACGATCCAACATAGAGACAAGGTCGAAGCCCGATTTACGTCCGTATCTCGGGGCCCCCACTAATGTGCTTAGCTGAGTTGCATGGTAATCGTTTCAGCGATTATAACGTCGAGCTTGGGTTTTTGCAGAGAAAATTGATTCAACAGGGAAGTGAAAAATTGGCATTTTTGGTCGAAGCGGTACTTGAATTCCCATCCCGAATGGGTTCTGGGTTAACATGCCTTCCTTCACTTGCCTGTGAAAGTAGCTTCAAGGGGCCTCGGCCACATTTTCTTAATGGGGATGCTTCAGAATTTTGCGTTTCTTGAAAACACGGTGACTGATGTAAATTGACGGTAAAAGCTTTCTGATGAAGTCGGGTCTTTAAGATGCCCAGCACGAAGGTGGGGGGTTCTCTGGGGGTTCAATCAAGTTCCCTTCGTGGTCGCGTGCGATGAGTGAAGGCCTCGATCGTCTTATATTGACCTATAAAACTGATGGAAGGCGTCATTGGTTCAATTCGCCCCGTTTTCGGAATGGAATCCATCATTGAGATGCTAATCCATTCCTGTTTCTCCATTTATAGTTGATGATTTTCCTTGGAAATAAGACGTTATTCTACGTTGATATTTATCTCAGGAAAAGCGGAGCAGGGACTCATTTCCTGGCTGCTTCATTTAGTTTATGCAACATGATTATTGATTGCATTTCCACAAGAAATTCTGAAAAAAAAATATTTGAAGCTGAAGTCTCGAATTTTTCTCAATCGCTCTCAGATATGCTTTACCTGCTAATTATGTTATATATGACCCTGAAATTAAAAATGTAATGAGAATTATTTGTAGAATAGGGCTTTTATTTTACTTCAGTACATTTCTGAACAGTTTTCTATTGTTTTTGAATAAGTCCGGTTTTTCTCGGTCTTTCACATGCAAGCGATTTGTCCTTTGGGGAAGTATTTGTAAGTACAGTTCCTGTACAGTAACAAGTTCTTTTCCAGTCGAAACCCAAATTTGAGACAATGTAAAGAAATGCAAATGCTTTTGGTCCGTAGAAATTTTCCGGCAAGACCAGAGAGCTAATTTTAAAAATCAGCAAATATGGTATTAAGCATTAGCTTCTTTTATCAAAGATATTTTCCTGCCTCCTCAGTTTGTAGAGGAATTCCGTTCTGCGAGCATGGGGAATTGATGAATTTAGTTTGAAAAAGGGAAATCCCGTTACAATCAACTTGCACTGACCTAAGAAAATCGCTATAACGAAGCAATTTTTGTTTCGTTGTACTGTACTGTAATGAAGAGAACAAATTCTGGATAAACTGTACTTGCAATGAAAATGCCTACTACTAACTTGCTGTTTACCTAATGCTTCTCAAATTTCATTTTTTTCATTTTCTGTATATTATAAAATAATACCGAATACCTATGCACGCACAGAATCGGGGCAAAAAATTCGTTATGACTAGATTAAAGCTTAAAATGAGTTCGTTGAAACGAGTTTTTGTGAAATGGGTCCAATGGAGAAAATGCTGGGACACAGAAGAAAAGTTGTTGTAACGAAAATAGAAAAATTGATTTAATGCTTGAAAGTACATTATGTGGCAAGCGAATTTTCTTCCGGAAGAATTCAGACAATAAGCCTCGGGGAAATCCGCCAATCTTTCGGTGCGTCCGTCGTCATTGCGGGTAATCATTCAGAAATGCGGAAAATGCTGAAAAGTTGGGACTCTTTTTCTTTGCCGGAAACAATTAGATTGTCGGGCCGAAATCATTCCGCAAAGTAGAGGAGATTATCGTTTCATCGCGGGAATCCTGCTTTCAGCCTTTTTCTTTTTCTTTGCCGTCTCAGGTTTTCCGTCTTTATTAACGTCCTGTCTGTTCCCACGTACATCATGCCCGAGAGCCGTGTGTGCAGAAGGAGACAGATGCGTGTTTTCCCAAGGATCTCTTGATCTCAGTTTGTCATGCTTGACCAACAAGGTTCAAGTGAAGACAAACCACTCAAAAGACCCGGAGAAGTGTTGGGCAAACATCCTAGAAGTGTTGACGAGCACCAAAACTCGAGACGCCAAGATTCCGAACAAACATTTCGGCATCAGTTGGAACGCCTATGATATTGTGTGTTTACTTTTCAATTCATGGGGCTATTTCTGGTGGATTCTCGAGGATTGTCGAACTCGATTGGCGGGTTATTATTGTTTGTTTCTATCTCGATTTACCTAGAAATTTGCCCTCAATCTAGCTGACGTTATCTTCGTTGAAATTGCGATCAGCACAAATTAGGCAAGGAAGAGTGGGCCTTTCTGAAATGATCGAACGAACACGACTGCAAGTGTCGAAGTTTGAAACTTAGTGGTTAGAATTTCTCTGAAGGATGAAACTAATGTTCTAACCACAGTGATATGACTACAGTAAAACCTCGTTACAAAAAACTTGTGGGGACTTCAGAAAAAGTTTTGTTTTAACCAAAAATTTGTTGTAATGAGATTTTGAAAATTATTTACTGATTGGAAGATTTTCTTAAAATTAGACCTGCATGTATTCAACATCTTCCTTTTGCGGCCTTTTCAGATGCTTTTCAGTGGTTAAAAAACTGATCTTCAAAAAGAAATGTTCAGTACTTGTTAATAATAAAAAAAACAGATACTCTGATTAACAGGTAAATACGAGCACACTTTCTTGGCTCCAAGTTTTTAAAAGCAATTCCTGTAAAGATTTGTAAGGGTGAATGTGTCAAAACTGCTAAAAAAAATTACATCATTAGCATTTCTCAAGCATACAAACCCTTTTTAATATGAGTACTGCTGGGCTCATTTTTTTCTAACTGATCACCCAGCCCCCCCCCTCCCACCATTATCAGTCATAAAATGAGAATACTCTTTGAAATAGAGGATTTTCAGGTGAACTTGGAGCATTTTTGTGCTTGATTCCTCCTTATGTTCCAATAAGACCGGTCACCAGTCAAATTTGAAGTGGGAAATGTGAGACTGTGCCTGCCTCCATTATGGATTTTTCATTAAGAAATCATAAAATGTTTCTCAAAAAAGTTTGTTATACTGGAATTGGAAGTTTGTTGTAATGAGATTTTTATAACATGTACCCAATGGGATTTCTGCTGGGACTTGAAAAAAAGTTTTTATACTGAAAAATTTCTTGTAATGGGATTTGTTGTAATGAGATTTTACTGTAATAAGTAAATTTGAAGGAATGAAGCAAATTCAATTCAGTATCGAGATCATCATAAATCCGTGATATTCCTGCATGTGTTTATGAAATCCATCAACTTGTTTCTAAATCCTGAATATATGTCATTTATTCAACATAAATCGCGAGACGCCTATGCGTGCATGCATGCATGCATACATTCTTGCTGAACGATATCCATCTGCATGCGGCGGAGAAATATGCCTTGAGAAATGAGAAAATACCTGAATGAAGCTTTTCGGGCTACCAATAATTTGTTTGAGTGTCTCTGGTGCTGCTGGTGAGAAAAATCGATGACTGGCCAAAAGAAAATGTAGTTTTCCTCACTGAACGGCTTCCCCGTCGTGAAGACGAGGGGCCCTTCCGTTTCGGTGAGTTATGAACACGGCACACTTGAGAGCGTGGCTCTCCTGATGCAGCGTATCTCATTGATAAAGAACGTTCGTTCTGTCCAGAGAACAAATAGTATGAAGAAGAGCGGTCCTTCATATCTTACAGTCATTACTTCGGAGACATGCCGATTTCCGAAGCGGAATTATCGCCGGAATTAATTGCGTAGGGCTGGTCTTCCTGATGATCTCCTGCGTCGCTGGCCCGATGCGTCCGTGAATGAGCGATAAGAACTTGCTGATTTATTCCCTGGCCCGGGGCAGTCGGACGACGACTCGGGGAGAGAAAATGATGAGCGGACACGCGACGCCTTTCTGGCTCGGGGATCACGCGACTCTGTGCTCGACTTGGGGTTCATCAGGGGGGTTGCTTGCAATGATGCCTGCAGAGGCCGGTTTATTGAGAAGGGATCGAATCCGGTGTCAATGGGGGCCGAAGGAACCCGTGCTACTGGGTGCGGGTTAAAGAGTCCTCAACTTCTCATCATCAACGAGCAGCATGTCAAAATGGGGAAAAAAAGATGCACCAGCTCTTTGATCATGCAGCCCTTTTTTTCTCTTTTCATTGCTCTAATGTCAATTACCACGAGTCCCTATATCGGAATCTCTTCGAAGATTTATTTCTTATGCGTGTATCCATTCCTTATACCCCTCTCTCTCTCATTTGTGGAGCAATGACACACAGTGTTGCTGAATAACAAGATCAAAGTGTTCTTACATAGCTTGGCCTCGGTTTCCCATCTGAGTGCTGGTTAGTATACGAGACAAGGTTTTGCTTTGGCTCCCAGAAAGGATAACTCGTGAGACTTCCATCGCAAGCAACTGGAAGTGCCCTCTGTATTTTTGCATTAAACACATTTTGAAGATCAAGCAGAAGCCTTGTGTGTTTAGTTCCTATAGGCACTTAGTGTGGTTAGACAATTTTCATATACAGTACTTTGAATTAAGAGCACTGGAATAAAAATTTTTGATACCAGCATGTTCTGGAATGACTCACAGTCGTTTGAGTAAGCATGGGATAATGATTTCGAAACTATAGTCCCTGGACAGTCTGGGTTTTGAACCATAAACATTAATATGATTTTCGAAAAAAATATGAAAATGCGACTGGGAAATGTGGTAATATTTTTTTCGTGGATGATTTTCGTAAAATAGTCTTCTTTCTCGAAATAATCCAGCTATTGTTGTGAAATTCTGAATAATTTTAAGATAATTTTTGACCCTCAATTCAACTGTTTTCAACGACCTAACTCCAAGCATGCAACAAAGTCAAGTTTATTCTTCCCCCTCAAAATTTTTCAACTTCTCCCGCACACTTTATCACTTTAATGGCAGTGCTTGAGCGGCAAAATCGTGGTTTTCTGATTAAAAAAAACGGCATAAATTGTGTCACCATTTTTTTCCTGCTTCTATACGGAACAGAGTCAACCACAAAATTATTAAAACGCATAATACTGTAGTGAAGGATGGAAAAATAGCTTTTGAATACAGTTTATTCTGCGGTTATCAACCTGCACATTGGAATAAGTTTGAAAACATATCCATTTAAAATCCTTCTACGCAGCTTCTTCAGCGAGGAAAGCATAAATTATTTTAGCAGTACGTGTATCATTTAAATCGTTATTCGCGAAAATCTATGATATACTGAATATCTTTGATTAAATATTTGAAACTGGCGTGGAAAGCAAAAACTCATTTGATGCTATCGCATTTTATTTTAACTTTCGGGGCGCATTTCCAGAAAAACCTTTTTTTCTGCTGTGACGCTCACTTAAAAAAAATAACAGGAGAGAAGAAAAATGTGCGCGAAGTTCATCGTAATTAACTTTCTGGTGTCGGCTAAAATTCCTTAGGAAAGCTATTTCGGTCCTCTGGAGTAGGAAAGTAATTTGAAATTCCTGAGAGCAACTCGAAATCTCCATGGCTCCTCCGCAAAAGGACAAAATTGGTGCGAATTAATGCGAAAGTGTTTTGCATGATTCTCCCTCGGAACTCAGCTTCCAAGTTTCAAGGATCCTTTCTGAGTTGATGAATAAAATCAAATGAAATTTAAACTTGTCGCGGCGCATCATTATTCGCACGCATAGGAAATGAAGCTAGTTATGACACTTACGAGTATATATTTTGCAAGTGCACAGATTCCCGAACAAAACAAGCGTGAGATCTCATCTTGTTTTTTTAAAATTACTTCTAGTCCAATATTATGTTTTAGGATATGAGCACCCTGGCAACACATGGAAAAGTTTTGAAATTTACGATGCGTATCCGAGTTATGGATGGTGCTAATCTATGGATGGAAATTTTGATTACGCTTTATGACCAACAGTACAGTATTTCTTAAATATTTGCCCAGTTCGCCAAGTGCAGAATTATACTTGGAAATTGTATACTTCTGCTTGAACGTCACAGAGTCTTGCATGTAAATATAAAATATTCTTTCATAGAAGGTGGAGTTTCCGGAATTCTATCTGCTATATTCCTGGGAAATTCGAATAAAATGGAAGTTCATCTTTCCGGACAATTGGAATTGCTCTCGCTTTTCGCACAATGACGAATTATCCTGAAACTTTGAGAAGATACCCAAAACACGACTGGAAGACGGAAAGCATATTTTCCTCGCTTTTTTTTTTTGGTTGTATTTTCGGAAGCAATTTTGCTTGAACGTACTGTAATATTTCTAACGTCATTGCATAAAACTGTAAATGTTGATTTTAATGGCTGGGTCAAATTGATCAAGTTTGAAGAAGGATATGGTTGCGCACAAAAAAAAAAATTATTGAAATCGTTCGATCTAGAATCTAGATGAACTGTATTTTGATGAACTCAGTCGATCTAGACCTCGGAAGTTTGTTCAAACTTGCTGGATTCCGTGAACCCCTTTGGACTCCATGACACAGATACTGATTTTTAAGTTCGGATAAGATAGAACTTTCAAGCGTTCAAGGTTCTTTCGGTCTCCCTAATATGATACTGAAAAAATCGGGAAAGTGCAGTTTTGCAAGATGAGTTGATTTATTGCATCCAATGAAACAGAAATGCATACATGATCTAAGCTAAACCTTCCCTGGAACAGGTTGATCCTATAAATGTTTGCTAGAGATTTTCATGGTGTGGAAAATGAGTTCTGGGAAATAATTCGAAGCGCGATTTTCCCCAGGTCAAATACAGTATTTCGAGTTTTTTTCTTTTAAAAATCATCTAAAAAAAACCGAAAAAGAAAGATTTTGGGAAAACACGATGCTCTGTTCTATAATTTCTCTAAAAATGTCTGTGTGGGCTTCATTTCTTGAACGAAAGCCTGTTGAAGCGTTTGTAAAGCCTTAGTAAAGCCGGGTTTTCTCGTTCTCTTGCCCTGCATGTCCTTCATATTCCATATTTGTTTCCTTCTAAACCCCGTCTAATTTGCTCAAGAAGAGGCATTGAGAACAGAAAATACTCGCCCCGGAAATGCGGTTTGTTGCTGAACGCGGAACTTATTCTTGCTGCTTAAGCAGGCTTAACAAAGCTAAGTTGGCGAGGTTCACGAATAGATCTTGCAGAGTGGGTTTCAAAGCCAATTGAAATGCAGATCCAAAAATAAAATGAATAAAAGTTGGGCACCCAAGAAAAAAGGACATTTTTTCATTTGACCTGAAGCAAGCTTCATTTTTTCCAACTAAATCGGTACTCAGGAATTTTTTTATGTGCGATTAGCATTATCAACATTGATGCATGTTGTTCTCCATTTACCAAGTGTTCATTTTTGCTCGAACAAAATAATTAAAGTAATACAGTAAAATTTTTCAAGGCCTCGTGAATGTCCAGCATGCCACTTCATGACAGGCTGAATTTTGCGATTTTTTTCACTATTTATCGCTATTTTCAAGTTGAAAAAAAATTTGCTGTTTTGGAGTAACCGTGATCGAGGAACTTCATCCATTTTACATACCCTTTATTTTTACATAGCCTGATAAAAAAGCAAAAACAAAAAATGCAAAAACGCGAAATGTATCTTGCCTCTGATCAAACCCCTTTCCTTGGTAGGTCATCCCTTTTCCGCGAGACGAAGTATACAATGTCCCACGAGGTACAATTGCCATTTGGTCTACCTGAAAGATACACTGAACCGATGCCTGGTCTTTAGTGGGAGCCCCCGGGGGCAACGGTGACCGATGTCAGGTCAGAGGCTTCTACACCGCCGAACAGTCCCACGAGGTACAATTGCCATTTGGTCTACCTGAAAGATACACTGAACCGATGCCTGGTCTTTAGTGGGAGCCCCCGGGGGCAACGGTGACCGATGTCAGGTCAGAGGCTTCTACACCGCCGAACCCAACTGTGGAGCTATGGGAGAGGGGAATTCGGGTTACAAACTACCCGCTAGGTATTGCGCGATGATGTCCCATGGACCGGGACGAATTTCCGGGGTCGGCACGCGAACCCCCGTTTCCGGAGACAGCCATGGTACTGCCGAGGAGGAAGAAACGAATAGGGCTTCTCCTTCAGCNACTACCCGCTAGGTATTGCGCGATGATGTCCCATGGACCGGGACGAATTTCCGGGGTCGGCACGCGAACCCCCGTTTCCGGAGACAGCCATGGTACTGCCGAGGAGGAAGAAACGAATAGGGCTTCTCCTTCAGCTGGATTATGTTTTAGGGGCAGGGCGTTGATCGGTAATTGGAATCTCGGGCCGGGACGGAAGCAGTTCCTTCTTTCCAGCTGCTTTTTTTCATTTTTCATTATTTTTAAGCTATTCAAACGGGACATGATAGTTTCGGGCCATTTGATAGCGAGCGGCGGTACCCGTTCAATGGAAAGTGTTGCGAAAATTGCAGGAACAAGTCGTTATTGTCTGACGGTCCCGGACAAAGGGATCGGAAGTTTAGATACTTCCAGCTCCGCCGCCGTCAGAAAAAAAATAAGAAGGCATATTCATTCTTGGCAAGGAAGGTCCATCAAATTTTCTAAGTGCGCATAAAATGCTCGGCACGGAATTTTCTTGATAATTAACGAGGACTTTTGTTGTGGATTTTCAGCATCCATTAATGACCAAGGGTTGCAGTTCCTTTAGTAAACGCTATGATCTCTTCAAGGAAATGGGACTGAATAGTTTGCACGCAGTTTTTTTTTTCGGCCTACCATTCCATCAACATGATGAAAAATGCCACAAGGAAATGTCTTGAAGATAGAGTAGACTTGTGAATAATCTCAAGCAATACCCTGTCTGAGACCAGAAGTCCTACGTTTCAATCAAGCAGGTGCTCTTGCTAATCATCCCAAGTTTTGAGAGCTTTTTGACTTATGTCTCTAGAAGCCAAGCGAGGGATTCAGTCAAGTTTAAAATCCATTTAGAAAATAAGATCTTCTGTCAGATACCCAAAGAAAAATCATTCCGGAGATATAAGGTTGAATTGATTCAAATGGAAGCACTTTTTAAATAACCCATACTTCGAGCTGTGATATAGGTTGCACGTATTTCGGATATGGATCATAAACGTCTCAAATCTGTGCGTTATTTTGACAAAAAACAGTCTCAAAGCTTGAAGGAATACAAAAGTCGAGTATAAAATATTGCCTCATCAGCTAAAGAAAATACCCTTTTTCGGAATTCCGAGCCGTATCCTGTGAAGAAATAGAATGGGAATGCTTCACTGATCCAACAGAAATTATGCGCATTTATTCCCGGTCCAAGAGCAACTGCTTCGTTCCGCGGTGAAGCTCATTTTGAACGTATTGATCACGTTTTTTGCTGAATATTCTTATTAAAGATCAATGCGTCGGTGAGAAGAAAAAAAATTCGGAAAGCATGTAACGGCGAAGCGATTAATTGGAATTTGCGTTGGTCTGATCGATTCCGAACCTTAAAAAGAACGATTACATGGGTACGAGATCGCTTTTTCTCGATACAAACCAGACAATTCAATTTTTTGAAGTACTTTGGTTGATTGAGACGGAGTCGACCGATTCACTTCGTTATTAGATCATCATGCTATTAAACTTGAGATGCTTACCGTGTTTGCACCATGAGATATAGAATTGAGGACAAGCCGTAGTAGATACAATGTATCAATGCTACTCCTAAAATACTTTGAAAATCTAAAAAAAACAAGCCCGAGTTCAATCAAAAAATTGAATCGCAAGTTTTCCAAAAATGCTGTATTACGATGATAAAAAGAGGCAAATTTTTACTGAATCTTCTGATTTGTAGGAAACTACAGTACTCAGTCTGCTCTCAATTTTTTTTTTTCATTAAATATGTACACTTATGCATCCTAATAATTTCTTCGTGACTGAACTGGGCCAGAATACTGTCTGCCATTACAATTTTGAGTGTCCAGGGGACAAAATCACAGGAAAATTTGATATTGTCGAATTTTTTGAATCAGGTGAAGATTTTTTGTCCCCCCTCCTCTCCCTGCATTCAAAAGATAAAACATGGAACTAACTCTCATAAATGAAGCCAAGTAGTGTAGCGAATGATGAAAAAATGTCTATTGTTGTAAGAGCCTGGTTGTCCCTGACGAATGGGTCTGGAATCCTTGTACCCAAGTCTGCAGGTGAAGCATGCTGGCCTAGACGGAAACAAATGTATAAGAATGATAAATCAATCCAATGAACTCCACTGCAGTCCTTGGTGACCCAGGACTCCCGGGAAATATATGGAAACTGGTATTGAATGGAAGGTGATAGTTGCTATGATCCATGATGAACACGCGGCCCCCC
>CAJPEX010002496.1:0-38850 GCA_905338405.1 Notodromas monacha
TGGCAAAATAAAGGTATTCCTATTTGAGTCATTGTAACTTTCACCTGAACATCTATAGTATTGCGTGAACACAGAACTTTGAATGAATGAACAGAACACTTTATTTGCCGCTTTTCAGCATTCACGAGGTTCACTCAAGATTTCCACAACCAAACCCTCCTTCCAATCCAACCCAAATCCCAACCCAAATCTTGCATTATATTTCCCTGTATTTCATTTCTCAATTTAAATTATTACTGCAGCTATATTTGTATTTGGCTATGATGGCCACCACAAATTTGAAAGATTGTCATAAAAATATATAGCCTTGTGATACTGTTTGTGGTTAGAAACAAAGGAAAACCCCCAGTTATACGCACGTGTTCTTATGAACCTATTTAATTAATATAAGTTAACACTTTACAACGTTTTTAACGTATCTTGGGACTTTTGAAAAAAATTTTAAATGTATCAAGCTCAGCTTTGCATAACATTGTAAGTGTATTATTAGCCAATGACTACAAAAAATAACCTTTCAAAAAGAAGGCAGTCTTTAGAAGAAAGAAAATTTAATAATGAAAATGCACTGTATTTGATGCAGAGGATTGAGTCATGCACATGATGTTGTTTTCAAATCTTTTAGATGATTGATTGAAAAATATGCTTCATTCGCCGCAGATCAGCAATCACAAGGTTCAACATCTTTTCCACTCCAATCCAAAAATCCATTCAAAATAAAAAATACACCCTGTTACATGTAAATGCCAGAATAATTGATAGGCACATTTTTTCAACCAAAAAGAAAAAAGCACATAACAGCCATCAGGAAATTTGTGAGAGAAATTCAAGTAAAACAGTAATCAGCCTGTTCCCAGATGAATATAAATTGTATGAGCAATTTACAAAGGATATTTCAGGGGAAATCAAATACATCCAACACTTTTCCCTTCTCTCACTTGGACAGTAATGCAGGTGTTGGAGCCATGAAATATTTGGCATCTATAGTTGTAAATGGTTCCTGATTATAGTACAGTCAAACCCCGTTAAACCGCCAACGTTTGTGCAGCAGAATTTTGGCGGTTTAACGGGGTTGGCGGTTTAATGAGGGAGGGGTTGCCACAGTATTTATTGAATAAGTGTATTTGATCTCTTGAAAAAATGTGTCAACCTCTAACCCTCCCCATCCTGCTTTTGGTGATGATGACTCTTCATTCTGTTTTTTTGTGGGGACATAAATCTCTCATTATTTTCATCTTTAAATTGAGAAAAAAATAATTTAAAAAAATATTACCAGAAATATAAAGCTTTGAAGAGAGGAGCCAAAATTTGGCGGTTTAACGGGGTAAAAAACAATGCCAAGATCCTGTTTGTTTGGCATAAAACCTTGGCAGTTGGCGGATAAACGGGGTTTTCCCATCCCTTCAAGCTTGAGAAGATTTGTTTGGGAGGAAAAAATGGCGGGAAGCGAGGGTGGCGGTCAATCGGGGGGCGGTTTAACGGGGTTCAACTGTACATCTGATACCTTGAAATTCAACCCTAATCTGTTGCCAAACTAGGCTCAAATTGAAAATTAGTTGTATTGCAAGACACTATGTGAAATTCAAAAATATCATTGCAAAGGGCAAAAGGGGGCCAAAGCAGGTTGAATTACAGGGCAAGGGTTGAATTGCAAGTCAACCTCCTTGGATACTTAACCATCACATTGCAGGATAGTCAAATTGTGACATACCAAAGTATCCCAAATGGGGAATGGTAAAGTCCAGCCTCAAGTCAGCCCATCATGAGTAAATAGTGTGGAACAATCTCCAAACTAGTTGTCATAATGACCTAGATACAAAATTTCAGAGAAAACCTCTTCATTGAACATTGAGAATCCCAAGTTTTTTACAAGTTAAAATCTGATATTCTGTGGAATGCTGGGCATTATAGAAGAAGG
The DNA here is from genome assembly GCA_905338405.1 of Notodromas monacha. Lineage (NCBI taxonomy): Eukaryota > Metazoa > Arthropoda > Ostracoda > Podocopida > Cyprididae > Notodromas > Notodromas monacha. The sequence goes on from CAJPEX010002496.1 coordinate 1,916, forward strand.
TCTTTTGGTGATGCAGTAACCAATATATTTACACATTCACATTTTAGATGACAAGGTGGTTCCCTCAACTGTGGAATATCAAGTTTCCAGGAACCAAAAGCGAGGCATGCTTTTGGGCTCAGTTTCACTAGCAGAAAAATTTGTCGTGAATGGTCTTCACCATACCGAAGGTCTACAGCAAGATTTCATTTCCGACGATGATAGTAAACTGGGATCCATTTTGAGGAATGATGAGGACAAGAGCAATAAAACCAGGCCTGAGGAAAAAGGCTTCATCAAGCCGGAAATTTTGCACAATGAAACAATACAGTCATTGAAGTTCTTCAACAATCACGAGGAAGCGGATCAAAACAAATTCAGCATTTTTAGGGGCCATCAGAAAAATTTCAATGCCACTTATTCCTCTAACTCAAATAGTCACTCAAACTCTGGGACATCAAAAGACGCACCACAAAAGACTACAGACAAAGAAAGAGCTTCAGAAATTGCTCAAGGTGAATATTTTTCAAGTGCCATTGCACAATGCTCCTTTTTTCAGAATTCAGAGGAACTAAAAGCTAATTTGTCACAGGCAGGTGTATAAAAATTTATAAATGTTTCATGGTTCAGGTTATTGGCAGCATAATACTTGACTAAATTAACAAATTTTTGAAAAATTTCAACACATTTTGTGTTCAAATGGAAACAATAGAAAATAATTAAATATGGGTTCAATTCATGTCCAAATTCAAATTCTGGTATTTCTTACCTTAGAAATACAGTTGACCCCTATACAATGGGCCTCCAGCGCAATGGATTTTTGCAAAACATACTGCCTCTGGGGGTGGTTTTCCCTCCCTTGCAATCACAACAGACTATAAATCCACATAACAGACTTATTATTCTGTTGTTTTAAATTAATGGAAAAAAGTAAAAATTGTAAATGAATGAATGAACAGAAAACTTTATTTGCCGCTTTTCAGCGTTCACAAGGGATAACCAGAACTCCCGCATCCAAACCCCCTCCCCACCCAACCCAACTCCCCCAAATACATTCAATCATTTCAAAGCATGAAACAAAGCACAAACAAATGACAAAAATAAAAGAGAACACACTCCACAAAATAAAACTGGACATCCTACACGTATGTTGCAAATTGTAATATTACAATAATTAAATCTTCATAAGAAAATTTTCAGACAAAGACTATTCTGTTGCACAAATGAAATCCATTGTGGGGGGGTTGACTGTACTGCAGTTTTTCATTCAATATAAATGGGTTGCTTGTAATACAATGGGGATGGGATTTTTTAGCAGAAAAATCTGGATGCACCAAATTTTTTTTCCAAGTGAAGATAATTGAAAGTTGAATGAATTTGGATTCTATTCATGCTCCAATTCAAAGTCAGAGGTTTGTTATCAATATTGCAGTTTTCCAACCATTAAAAATTGGGTACATGTCCTAAGCTGTACTAAGATTTATTATCTTATTGAAATTTTAGGCTGAGATACCTGAGTGCACATCATACTCAAATATAAAGGCATCTTCTACTGATGGAAAATGGTAATTTGGAAAATTGAAGAAAAAATCCCTACATTGATGACATATTCATTATATTTCTATATAATGGCCAAGATTGTCAGGTAATCAAGAGACTATATAATAGTAGAACTTGTGAGTTTAGGCCCACATACACTTTGTGTGTGACCTTTTTATTTCAACTTGCAAAACTGTTCTGGGAAATTTAATATTGCAGGCAGAAAAAAAAACGAATAAAAAATGAAATTTGTGGAGTTATTGATTATATATGATGCACACCTTATTTCTTCTCCAAAAATTTTACAAGAAAAAGGTGGATAGTGTATTTGCTTGAAAATGGGACATTTGCTCTCCTTTCAAATGTTATATGACCATTGCTATCAATTCAAATTGAACTTTTATGAATTCTCGGCAGAGTCCAAACTTATTTCAAATGAAGAAATACCCGTGGAGAAAATTGCCTTGAACAGGGCCATTGACGCCCTCGCCCTTTTATTTTCCACTTTGGCTGAGCAAAGACTCGGTATGCGGAAGGACAAACAAATCAGAGATGAAGTGCTGCAAAAAATACCACAACAAGTCAAGTCTGATCTTCTTCGTCGGGTAATTCGAGGTGCCATCAAGAAATCCATTTCAGGTGAATTGCATTATCGTGATTGAAAAATGTCAATCAATTTTTTTAATTACCTCGATATATTGAATGGAATCAAGCTTTCTCCTGCATTTTTTTTCGATTTATGATCTTGATTTTTTTCATGCAAACTGTAATCGGCCATGAAATAGGTAAAATCATTCAGATTTGAGAAATTTTGATAAACGCTGTGTTTTTATTCAATTTGGAGCATAAGGTTTATATTGTAATTGTTTGTGGTGGGTTTCTATAGGGAATGATTCTTTTCAAATCTTCATTCGCATCACGGGTATTTCAAGGTATTTTTGCATTGAAAACATGAATGTATGAATAAGCTTCGGTTTCTCTTGCAGGAAATTCTGAAATTTCCAGAACAGCCAATTTCTCATCAGTTTTTGTCAAAATTGCGATATTAACTTAACTCATCTCAGGGGATGAAAAAATGTTTTCAAGATGTATATNTGATGGAAAATGGTAATTTGGAAAATTGAAGAAAAAATCCCTACATTGATGACATATTCATTATATTTCTATATAATGGCCAAGATTGTCAGGTAATCAAGAGACTATATAATAGTAGAACTTGTGAGTTTAGGCCCACATACACTTTGTGTGTGACCTTTTTATTTCAACTTGCAAAACTGTTCTGGAAAAGTTTATATTGCAGGCAGAAAAACGAATAAAAAAATAAAATTTGTGGAGTTCTTGATTATATGATGCACACCTTATTTCTTCTCCACAAATTTTACAAGAAAAAGGTGGATAGTGTATTTGCTTGAAAATGGGACGTTTGCTCTCCTTTCAAATGTTATATGACCATTGCTATTAATTCAAATTGAACTTTTATAAATTCTCGACAGAGTCCAAACTTATTTCAAATGAAGAGATACCCGTGGAGAAAATTGCCTTGAACAGGGCCATTGATCGGGAGCGGGAAAATAAAAGGTGAAACCGACTCGTTTCTGAGCCATACGCCTTCCTGTTTGTTTAGTCTCTACTTCACGACGTTTTTTATGGTGTTGTTCAGTTCAGACTAGAAGAAGCAGCCCATTTTCGAGGTGCCATCAAGAAATCCATTTCAGGTGAATTGCATTATCGTGATTGAAAAATGTCAATCAATTTTTTTAATTACCTCGATATATTGAATGGAATCAAGCTTTCTCCTGCATTTTTTTTCGATTTATGATCTTGATTTTTTTCATGCAAACTGTAATCGGCCATGAAATAGGTAAAATCATTCAGATTTGAGAAATTTTGATAAACGCTGTGTTTTTATTCAATTTGGAGCATAAGGTTTATATTGTAATTGTTTGTGGTGGGTTTCTATAGGGAATGATTCTTTTTAAATCTTCATTCGCATCACGGGTATTTCAAGGTATTTTTGCATTGAAAACATGAATGTATGAATAAGCTTCGGTTTCTCTTGCAGGAAATTCTGAAATTTCCAGAACAGCCAATTTCTCATCAGTTTTTGTCAAAATTGCGATATTAACTTAACTCATCTCAGGGGATGAAAAAATGTTTTCAAGATGTATATCGTAAACTTTCAGAAGTGAATTTCGGGATTTAAAAAACATTTTTCCTGGAAAAATATTTTGAAGCCTCATGATGCTCATAAGATGAAAATGAGCTTATTTCAGCAAAGTGACGATAAAATTGACGATAATTGCAAAAATCGCCAAAATAGTAGCCAATACCTTTTTTTTAACTCTTTGCTGATGGCAATCAAATAATTATTTTGATAAGATATCGAAAAATCATTTCATACCTCCATGTCATTTACGCAAATATTTTTTGTGAATATTTAATCTTACAACATTTAATCTGGAATGCTGAAAAATAAATTGTATTCCTTCCATATTTCAGGTCTTTCAAATTAGAGAATATTTGAGCTGAATATTGAGGAAAAACTATTTTTCGGAAGGATTGTGTCCATTAATATTTATATCCAAAGCCTCACATTGAAAATATTTTTCAGTTTTCTACCCTGATTTTTTCTTTATTCCCTTCAGCAAATGCTGGTCAAGAATTCAACCCCAAACGGAAACCCGCTTCAAAATTGGAACCCGGGTACGACTTGATCAGGTTCCCTCGCTCAAAATCCAATCCCGAGTCTCTCCAAGGCAAAACCTCTTCTCTGGAGGACCTGAAAAACAAGATCCGAGGTCATGAAATCCGATACAAGAAACTCCAAAAGCAAAACCAGCGTCTGGAAAAAGTTCTCATGAAACTAGAAGAAAACGCGAAAAAAACCAACGTCTAAATAATATTAAAAAAACCCGTCACTCAATAAAAAGAAATAACGTGACATTTCGGTAATAACTGAACCTGATGAAAGAAAAAAAACAATCCCGCGTTATTTTCCTCATTTTTTTTCTCAAAGCAATTTTAAAAAATAATATGGATCACACAGTCATCATCATTCAGTTCTTTCTATTCCCGTTTTCTAAATAAAATAAAAAATGCGAAGATGAAACCAATGGATGAGAATCGGAAAAAATACGGAATCAATCCCTTTTTTCATTGTGTGTTTTCTTTCACCTTTCTCTATATCTCCTTTCGAAAAAAAAAACCTGCGTATGCTTTGGAAAATATAGCGTCGAAAAACCTCGGAAGTTTTTTGCAAAAAACACTTCAAGAAAAGCATGCTCTATCCTTATCCCATGAATAAGCTTTCAGCAGTCCATATCATATATCATATCAGTGCTGAGAAGAGAAATTCAAGATTTTTCCCTTTTTCACCTCCTTTTTGCACACAATGATATTCACGTGTTTCGCAGCAGTGATTTTAGCGGGATCTTGTGCCGTTGCCGAAATTTCATCGCTCTCAGATCCCCTCATCGAAGAAATGATCCCTCTGAAAAAAGGTCGCATCGTGGGAAGGGCTTACGCGGAAACTATAAATTTCGACGACGACACCACAACATTGATAACGACACCTTCGACGACGACGACAAAGAAAAAGTCTTTGAAACCCTCATCGACTCATCATTCCAGTGCCAGCAGCAGCAGCAGCAGCAAGAAACCCTCGGCGAAATTGAAAAAGAAGCCAAAACCCACCAGCACGTCATCCCCTGATGATGACGATTATGACAATAATAATAATACCGAAGACATCGACATTCATTACATTCGCAGCAACGTCGACATCAACAAGTTGCACGAATTATTGGGCCAGTTGACGAAACCGACGAAAAGGACTCGTCCCCAGCACACGTCAACAACTGCAGCAACACAGATTTCAAAGTCCATCGCAGCTCGGAAAGTGAATGCCATCAGAGACAAACTCTCGAAAAGACCCAGAAAATTCCATAATTTCGGCAGTGATGACAATAATGATGACGAAGAAAGTGTCGTGTACGAGACTGCGATAAACACCAGGGATGACAAAGAGAAGAATTCTTAATTACAAAGTTGCCCTGAGGCGACGGAGCCTGAAATCGGAAAAACGCAGAAAGTTTCTGGACGTGCAAAGACGCATGAAACTCAAACATTAGAAGCAAAAGACTCACATGAAGAAATTGCACTTGGCGCAAGTATCCTGCAGTCTTTACAAGACGAATCAATTGCAAATGTTTTCAGGATAAATTCTGCGGGGAAAAAAAAAGAGGAGAGAAACCAAAATGTGCTTTTCTTTGTCCCGAGCCGATTCTGTGAAAATAATGCTGGAGAGGAATAAAGGAAAGAAAGAAAATCCGACTTGGTTTATTTCAGCCGAAAGCAGGAGTTGATTCTTTGCTTTTTGCAAATGTTGGGTCACTTCTGTGTACTTGCAAAAAAAAAGCAAAGTATATTTTAGGTCGTGGTTCTCCAGACTTTCACATCACTTCTTCAAGGAGCTCAGGTTCATCCGGTTCTCTTATTCAGCAGTGAAATCTTTCTTTTGCTTTTAAAAAAAATATCCCAGTCTCAGTTTTTGCAACAAAATGTTTTTTCGTCCTCTTCAACCGACTTCAGGTGAAAAATAACGTCTTAATCTGGATTTAAATCGTCCATAGTACTTTTACAAAGGTTAACGTAAAAACCAACAAGACCACTTGGAGACGAAGTGTCGCGGTGAGTTTCAATTATTGTCCATTCCCAATTTTTTTATTCCATTTTATAAAGTAAGATTGTAAAAAATATGGAGGTATAAATGTGAGAGAATTATGTGGAAATTCATATTTGGAAACGCCAATATAAGTGCTTCCAAGTGAAAAGCTGTGATGTTCTGGTGCTGTTGCCAAAAATCATGAAATGCATGGAATGTCTCTTTAAATTATATAATAATGCTGATCTTGAATTTCCTAACAAAAATCATTGTTAACCTGTGCAAAATAGAGATTTCCTCATAAATCTCATACTTTAAAAAATTGTACTGAAACTATCTCAGGGCATGAATTTTTTTTCAAGTCTTTTGTCCAATGCAAATGTTCTGTACTGAACCTTGTTGATGGATTCATTGGAACTACAGTAATAACATTTTTCAAAGGTTCAAGCCTTATGGGAAGTGAAATTTGAAGCAAAAACTGGAATTTCATTCGCATACACAAATTTTCACAGACCATCAAATTGGAGACAGGAGGTTTTTTCTCAGAATGGGTGGAAGTAAAACATATATTGTTTATTCCCTGCATCGTACAACAAATCTTTTGCAACTTCATGCATAAAACATGAGTAGCATTGAATCAATAGGCCAATTGGGAGCCAGCAGATGCACTTTATATACTTTCAGAATTTAAAATATGTAAGAGAAAAACCCATGCCATCCTCAAAATGATGTCAATTTGCCATTTATAACAACTTTAGGGATTGTAATCCATCAGTTCATACTACTGGTAGTCTATGATAATATTTTCAATGCGGAAATGAGCAATTTTGATTTTTTTTAATGCGCATTTTCCCAGGGCTCAGAGTTCAAAATATATGTTGAATGTTTGTACAGTACAGTACAGTATTGCAGTATTATGATGTGATCCACATTTGTCCTTTAATATTTCGCTTGAAGACCTGTTTAAATGCAGTACGTGTCATGTTAACGTTTGAGGTTTGAAGTTTAAAAAAAGTAAAAGTTGTATACACGCACGATGCATCATTAGGGTTCTACATGTGTGACAGGAAACATTACATATGGGAACGTAACATGCTGGAAGGAACTACTCTTACATCCTGGGAGTAAAACGTCGTTTTCCAGTTTTGACTAAATTAGTGTAGATGTCACTATATGCTGATACAAACACTGACGTTTCGACTCCATGCAGTATCTACATACAGTATTGATCATTCTTCCCGGTGGGTTTCTTCCTCCTCCATTGTTTCTCTCAGGCTCGTTCGTTCCCACAAACATAGAGGGCTCTACTGAGCGCAACTTCTTCGCCGAAGCGCATCAAGCGCCTGAAGTCGGTGCTGAAGGAGGCACGGGAGTTGACGAGGACGATGAAGTTCCAGACTGGTGGCGTGACCTGTACTCTGACTTCACTCAGCGGTTCAGCGCAGTTCTCACACCTGCTCAAGTGGATTCGCTGAAATCCGCTATGGAAGCACCTAAGGAAGAAGCGACACCTGTTGTCAACGTCAACAATGTTGTGGCATCCGCAGGAGGTGACGCTTCCTCCACCAGCGCTCCTGCACCAGTTGCCGGTGTGTCCAATACTGATGGCTGATGATAATCACAACATACACATCAATTCACAACCAAACTCAGATGTAGATTATATTGACAGACTTGTGTGGAGTAAAGAAAACATTACCCACACAATCATACAGACTCATTCAAATTATTTTAACCAACTCATTAATTGGGGGTGATATATGATGCTTATGCACACTACACCAACAATAAGTTACACATGGTACATATACATTTGCACAACTTGGACAATTTCAGCACTGCATTTATATGAGCAAATAATATGCACTTGTTCTTTGCTAGTATAGAGGGTGTATCTGAGATACTGTTCATAAGGGAACTTGCACAATCAAAGAAAGATATATGCTTACTACTGACTTAATTTAATTTTTTATAAAGTAATATAAGAATCACTGTATTCAGCAGAAAAGTATATTTTTCCTCAAATACATCAGGTGAGCATTATTTCTATTTTTCCCACATTAGAGCTTCCTCAAATGACCCCAGGAATACAGCAGTACAATTCCATCACAGCAGCTGTATCATGTTACAACGCATTATTTGTTGTGACAATTTTTTTACACTATGGTATAAAAATCTTCAACCAGCAGCTAATTTTATGACGGTGTCTTATAGTATAACCATGCACTTTTTGTCTTTGATTTCATCACATAGACCATACAGATAATTTCGTGAATGGCAGAAAAAAAAAATGTTTCCATATTCTAACTCGTTTATCAAGAATCTAACACTTTTTCCAGAGAACATGACAAACAGTACAGTATGTTAAAAAACAACACAGCACAACATCAGATCCATTCAAAAATGTAGCCTTCCTTTCAAAATGAACAGTATTGCATGTTGTTAGCAAGAATTGTCCTTCTTATGAAAAAATCAGGTACAATAACTGTAATGAGTTGATTCAGAAGGATTAACCCCACATGTACAGTACTTTTGTTCCATCTTATTTTCAAAGAAAAACATTACTGCACATTCAAGTAAAAAAAGCAGCAGTTTCAATTAAATTAATGGAACAATATGCATTCAAACATTTTCCCCTTCATCTCATCAGAGAGACTTGAATACAATACATCTTTCAATTATCCATCAAAGAACCACTTCACAGAATATATTACTCATTCCCATTAACATTTCAGTCCAAAATGTGTTGAAAACCATGAATCTTGATGTAGTATACAATGACTTTTTCAGCATAAGGGACTTTATCATGCAGGTATTGTACCTGGGAGTTTGTTGTGATGATATTTTATAGCTTCTTCAGATCAGATGATATTTCGAGAAAATTTTCATAAACTTTGTGGATTGAACAAATGCTTCAACATGATGAATCTAACATCCTGTTAAAACGATTCAATGAAAAACGCATCATTGAGGAAATTGAAAAGAGCCGCTTCAATGTTCGCTGATTCCAGCTGAAGTGAGTCGGTTGTCGAAGAGACGGGTGAAGCGGGGGTATTTGTCAGACAGGAGGAAAGCCTTGAAGAACATCAAGCTCAACAAGATGATTCAATACCAAAAGAAATACAAGTCCCTGAAGAAATCACAAGCCCTCAGCGCGTTCAAGCTCCAAGCCAAAAACGAGCTCGGTCGCTTCAGACCCTGAAAAGTCATCCTCCATCATCCGGAAATACCAATTCTTACCTTCTCAATCCTCACCAACAACATCATCATTTCTTCAGTTATGTTCAGAATGAAATATACAAACAAATAATACACTTCACATTGCGTGAATCTTCAACTTTCGACAAAGACTCATTTTTGTTATTGCTCTATAATTTTGTATCCGGACGCATATTCGACGAGATGAGATCCGATTCAAAGTTGTTCTCGTTGTTTTTCTTCTCATCAAAGAAAGAAAACCATCACATGTGTGTCATAGAAAGGTTACTTCTTCTTTAATCCCGTATCTATAAATACCAAGCTTTGTATTCACTGTCATCAAGCAGATTTCGAGAAGAAACAACCACAGGAAAAAGATTTTTGCACTCGTTTGTCATGGCTCATCTGCATTTGCGAAAGCAGCGTTATAGGTACAGTATATAGAGTACGTATACCTCTTATCGCACTTCTATTTGCACGAACTCATCCTTGCATTGTCAATACACGCTTTTTCGAAAGATAGGTCAATGAACCCCACAATAACAACGGAAATGGCGACTGAGGACGAGAAGGCGAGTTGGAGCACAGCCACGACGGCTACTTTGCCATCGAACGCGAAGCAAAGCGTGAGAGCAACCCGGGAAATGGTGAACAAGGTCAGAGCACTGGCCAATACCCACAGCAAGGCAACGAAGCCGTACCTTTTTTGAGAGACCAAGAAAAGAAGGACATAGTCAATGATTAATGTTGAAGCCTTGATCAAACGCAAACCTCGGTAACTCCAATTTCAAATCATCCGAAAGTCCAAGGCTTTCCTCATTGCTGATCCATAAACCTTAATTCGGCTTTTCTGGATGCATATTTCGACAATTACTTTTATTTACACAGGAAAGAGAAAAGCACGAAGAATGAAGAGATGTGTTCTGAAATGAGATGACAGAATAATTGGGCAAATGAACCCGTCCCTCGACCAAGTTTAACATCCTGTAAACTCATTATTAATGAACCAATTTTCAAGACCCAGAACACCACCAATCACAATTTCCTGTAATTCTTCTTTCATTCTCTTCTCCGAACAAAAACGCTTGCTTATACCTGTAATTTCAAACCTCCATCACAAAATTTTTGCTCGCCTTTTTGCAGCTCAACTTGAAGAGAATCGACTGATTAATAATGGAATAAAATCTATTACGTCGCGTTATCAAAAACAAAATCACAAAAACTCCAATTTGACGATGATCATAACTGCAGCCGAGTGACAAAAACAAACGTTTTCTCGACAAATAAATACCTTTGTACCTTATCACAGCTTATCCAACAGATTTTGAGATTGAGCTATGAAGCACATCATTGTAAACCTTTCACATCTTCCTTCCAAATTCAAGAAATAAGGCACCCGAATTCGCGTGAATTTCCAGTGAAAGAAACGCACAAAAAGCACAGAAACTGAGATTAGCCGCTGTTCTCATAATGCATATAGTCGGCATGCATGTACCACGTATGTTTCTTCCGGATACATATCGGGATACCATGAAAGTAACCGTGATTAATATTTTAAGCGTCTTTCGACAAACTCCTACCTGGACTTAGCCATTTTCCCAGCTTTATCCATCAGCATTCGCGAAAAGCTGAGATCCGCCTCAGCAACCGCAGCTCGGTGTATATTCGGTGGCAGTAAGGTGGGCGCACTCATGCGACGCTGTACCAAAGAAGCGTAGGAAGCAGCGCCACCTGCACCAGAACAGCTTGCAAACCCTGCAGATTGATGATGTCTACTCGTCCAGGTAGCGTCGCTATCAACTGGCTTGTAGCCATCGAATCCCCTGGTGAAGTGTACGCTGAAACTGGCGGCCACAATCACCACTAGTCCCTCTGGGCATGATGCACAGAGATTCAGCTTCCCCTGCTCTTCCAGGTATGCCACCATTCCCATCAGAATGCTCAAGATTCCTGACACAATCTGCAGACAAATATGTATACAGCAGTGGAATCTCTCTAAAACAAATATTTCAAAATGTTCTAAATGATTAGTGAAAAATGATTTTACATATTGTGTCCAGGTGGACCAAATGGATTCTACATGTGCCCAATACAGCTACTTTTGCCATCTGCGCAGTTTATTTCTCCTGAAAGAGGTATTAAATATTTAAATGGCAAATTATTATTATTTTGGCATATGGAACATAACAAAACCATCACATATACAAAATAATACATAGGCTGGGTTACATGATACTGCAACCGGATCCAATCACAATTTCTTACTTTTGAGGAAGCTTACTTTTGAGAAAATTTTTTTGAGAAAATTTTTTTGAAAAATTTACTATTCCAGTAGTACATTATATATATTACTGCTGCATTATTGACACAATCTTCAACTATATATGTATCCTGTTTATTGACCAACAGTATAACTGAGGCAACTTCTAAGTGATGGCATCATGAAATAGCTGAAAAGATGCATCTGCTGGAGGTATTGAAAAAATTATTGAATTTTTTGGAAAATTGACATCCACATTTCATGCATGGCACTACGTGAAACCAAGGCATATAATACAATCGGGCATTTAGCAACAAAGAAACATATAAACACACTTAGAAAAAAAATTATGGATTACAAAAAATAGGGGTTCAGTAACCTTTCTGCTGCAAAGAGCAACAAATTTCATTTCAGGAACATACCTCAAGTCAAGGAGAGAAACAAGGAGAAAAAGTCCAAAAAAGGTTTTCAATAACAAAAATTATAGAGCTATAAATAACATCTCACTTCCTATGCTAGTACATTTCCAAAAATAAATCAGAAATAAGAAAAATAATCATGAATCAGAAACAAATATGAAGGAAAATTCAAATTTTGAGAAAATTTGTATTCCCATGTGTATTTCTAACCATGAATTCTTCCAAGCATTTCCAATTCAAACTATCAAGTTACTGTATAAGTAAAGTTTTATGTAAAATCTTTTGTCTGTTTTCAAATGCTTCATACTACAGTATTTTTTAACCTTGATTTTATTGGAAATAATCTATTTATTGGAAATGAAACCAAGAAATGATCTATTCCCATCATTGGTCATTAAGAAAAATTATGCACTGTATCACAGATGGAATGCTTTGAGCAAAATCCAGCTGCAGGAATGGATCAAGTTAACTGCTCAAAGCCACATTGTACCTAATGTACTCCATCAGAGCATCTTCATCTCAAGGCCTCAAAGGCAAAGAACATAATTGCTCAAATGATAAGAAGCATATATAATCCATCAAAAGAAAACGACATAATCGCTCAAAGGAGAAGAAAATAATCCTTGCACATATGGGGGGGGGGAACCTCCTTTCATCCGCATAGACCTCACATTCTTACCTGCAAAACCCTCAAGCGCATGACTAAGGGATACGGATAAAACACTTCGTATGCCCTGTCCTCGTCCATTCCTGCCCTCCCGAACACCGTGCTCTCGCGCCTGCTGCTGCCACTGCTAGTGCCCTCTGGTAGACAAATTGTGAGTCTCGAACTGCTGGCAGCTGGTTGCGAAGCATAGACTTTATTCGATCCTCCATTGGTCAAAATAGACCTGGCGTCTTCCCCGGGAAGAGGCGCAGAAGCCCGTCTCTGTTGTGAAGTGACAGCTGACACAGTCAAAAGGTCCCCGGAGAAGTTCTTTGGCATGTTGCACGACGACCCCTGATGAACAAAGAACAGACAAAGACACTTTTTTCAATCAATCTAAAATCTTTCCGCACCTGACATGAATTATACAGCAGCACAGACGCATCAAAAGCAGAACCATTCAAGGAAACAATGTATAGGTGGGCTCTCTTTACAGAAAAATTCAAGGTAACTCATTCTTGTAGAGAAAGTTTTGCTGTAGAGCATCAATCCCTGTAACATGGCAAAAGAACCCTACATGGGTCCAAATACAAATGCATTATGAGGATAAAATTTGTGTAGACAAAATCATTGCAGAGGTAGTCCATCTCTAGTTCATAATTTGTCAATGTCAGATTTGGCTAAATTGGGTCACTTTGTCTTCATTCCCAAAAACAAGATCATGGATGCCATTTCAATACAGGTTAACTCTCTCTTTAACAGAATGCATGAGATACAAAATGAATTGTAGAGATTTTTGTTGTAGAGAACCCTTATAACATTGGAAGGGCACCCCATGGGACATAAGAAAAACGTATAATGCAGAGAAAATTGTTGTAGACAACATTTTTGCATAGACCAGTGTTCCCCAACCCATGGTCTGCAGACTAGCGCTTGTTTGCACAAGTCTTTTTGCTGGTCCATGGGAAAATTCCTTCTGTAATCAATTTATGAAAAGTAGTAATGAAGTTTGTTATTGCAATCCAAAATTTAGGAGAAAATGTCAGTTGAAATCATTTGATGAAAAATAAATTTTTTTTCTCTCCCATTAGCAATTCAGACATATTTTCACCTGCTGAAATATGTTACTTCCATGCAGTTTTCAACCTGAGGAACCTTTCTTCAAGCCCAGCATCCCATTCAAAGAAATTAAATTTCCACTTCATAGCTGCTTCATGGCAATCAGGGTGTGCAACTCAATTTTTTCAAAAAAAGTTTTGTCCTGAGGACTGCATGTCAGGTATTTAAAAACATTTTGGCTGGTCATTAACAATTGTACAGATCTTTCCAAGTCTGCAGAAAATTGTATGAAAATATGCGGGTTTGCAAAATTTTTTATTTGAATTTGTAACTCAATGGTAAAGACAGTGCACCTATATAATGCAGTGTATGCATTCATCAAGAAACTACATTAATAAAATGTACACCGGGAAATAATACATTTTTTCACAAAAAAATTCAGATTTCTCTGTCTCTCTTTCTTTCAATCCTGGAGAAAAGAGTAATTCAAACCATAACATTTGTTTCACTCAGCAGGTGTGATTTTGAGATACTGTATATATACTAATATACAGGGTTCAAGTGATCAGCAGTGATCATTGCTTCAAAACCAAGTAAGTGAGGCATGTAAGGTATGCATTCTCATCCCATCTTGGTTATGTTTTAGTTGGTCTCATATAAGGAGTAAAGGAGAAGATGGCTCTTCCAGCAGGAAATTATGAACATTCTGTACATTTGATCCTTCAAGGCATGCAAGGTACACATGGAACACATGCTGATGAGTAAGGATGAGTTATTATGGTTGCTTGCCTGAATTCAACCGCAATACAACACATTTGGGCCAGACAAATGAGACAAAACAGATGACTCATGTAACCAGAATATCTGCAGGGGAAGATCTCAATTGCATAATCAATTAATTCTCCCTTACTTGATTTTTTTAGTAAAATTTACTTGAATTCAGAAAATGTCTGACTATTTTTATCAATTAACACTTAATGATAATCATAATTACAACAAATTGGTGGTACCTAGATGATGAAGGCTAACTTTCCTATACAGTACTTCACGCATATGTATTTAAACATGACCTCAAAAACTTTTAAACATCAAGCTGCGAGCATTCTATTTTCAATTTTTCTCCCAGGAAAAAAAAAACTTAGAAGTGCTCAAAAATTATTGTGCTAACCATCAAGTAATAAAAAATACTAATATATCTGTGGGTTATTCTTTTTGAAGCCATGACTTTTTCCATGAAATATTCAAGAAAATTTTTCAGTTGCATCTTGCAAGTGATAACAAATCTGCACAATAAATGTCATACTGTAATGCATCAGTTTTGATATGTGTTGGGGAACTATAGAACTTAGGCCAAGGGATGTCAGGTCCTGGGACCTGAATTCTGGTCCCATTTCCCTTAGTGCATCTGGTCCCGAGATGCACAAATTCTTCAATGAACATATCTCCTGCCAATCACAGGTGGGGAGAAAGTCCAGTGTTTTGGTCAGGTCAGCTGACATAAGCTTTGTGTTGAATTACTGTATATGAAGACCCACTGTTTTCCCTTCCCTATAATTAGTCCTTTAATGTAGCTCTTACAGTAAACTTACCTCAAACAATGCAACCCCAGTTATTTTGATGGTATTATTGCATTGCATTCCTGCACCCTAAATTTGTGTGCGCAAATACATTGTTTTCATTGCATGTGTATCACATTATTGTATTTATTGTGATGCATTGTATTAGTGTTGTTTTTCATTGTGATTCATCAAAGACTGATTAAATCACACAAAACTAGGGATATATAATTAAGGTACCCCTCAATTACATATTCCTGGCCACAAACTAGCTGATTGCCCTGCCTTATTATTTCTTACCATTTCTTCCTCTGCACTATGGTTCAATTCTGTATGTTTGGTTGATTAATTCCTCAATATTATGCATCAGGTATTATGCCAAGCTTTTCTGAAAACCCTTCTTCCAAATACTGTACTGTAATTTTTGCACATACTGGGCTTATCATAGGGGCATCAACATAGTTCATGCAGTAAATAAGATGCACTCTTCCTATTCTCAGTGTTCCTATTTCCCAGAATATCTGGGAAATATGAATACTGAGAAGGAAGAGTGCGTAAAATATTGAATTGATGTCCAGGAAAATTCTCCATGACATTTGACCCATTTCTTGAGCATCACCAAAAATCACCATCATGAAGACTTAACTGATCCCTGTCTTCTAATTCAATTTAACGCAAATTCTTCACACGCCATGAACTTGAGACATGAATAGAAAACAATTGAATTCAATTCCAGAAAATTTAGAGCCAAGGGTACAGAAATCCACGGAGTATATATATGTGGAGGAATCCAAATGAGTCATCCTAAAAAGGGTAACGAGTTCTGCTCAAGGATTCATCGGGGCTTCTCATGGCGGGTAACTATCTCAGCAATTTCCGTAGGTCGGTTTCCGGCGCATTTGCGGCCAATTCCTGTTGCCATTAACCGCATTATTGACGTACTGATCCTTTCGCATCAGCGGGCTGCTAGTGGATCCGTTGATGGAGATGCGGCAGTCAACGCGATTATCAAGAGCAGCACCGGGTTTTCCTCTCATCGGACTCTGATTATGAGGCAGCGGGTTCTGGGGTTGGATCTTTGGCAGCTGATGGCTCCAAGAAGGTCCTGTTGCACGAGGGAATTTCCAAAAAAAACTTCAAGGTAATAACACTTATTTCGTAGATTTTTGTGCAAAATTTGCTTCCCACGCAAACAAAACGGAACCTTTTCCTGTTCTTCTCACTCATACAACTCTCAAAAGTTTAATCTTTGAAGCACGCTGTTCATATACATTGGACTTCCTATCAAAAAAAGAACCACGGAGTGACGGAATGGTTTTACAATTGAGTATTTTCCCATTTTTATCCACATGGACTACACCTAACCTTGAGACCGATGATATATAAATTCAATACTGTATAGTTCTCTCACTTTCGTTAAAATTCAGGAATCTTTCATGCATGAGATGAAATTTTCAAGATCAGTAATGCACGTTCAATAGGAGTCACGAGACAACGAAAGATGCAGACTTGAAACATTCAGAGAGAATCACAATGATAGCTTTACTTGCAATCGATCCGTTCATCCAAAAATGTTTCACAGTTGATACACTTCGTTATCACAAAACCACAATGAACAAATTGACAGTCATTCGAAACAAAAATAAACCCGTTGCTTTCACATCACACGATTTTCGCACTGTATATACAGTATTTTCATTATATTTGAATATCCCACGGAAAAAAGGTAGGATATTGGTCATATAAAAATTTTACAAACCTGCTGAAAAATTAGCTCGGACTTTCCGGAGATCACTTCGCTGTGATATCCTCGTGCTATCGAATACATTTCCGTGTATTTCTTTGACAGTCATTACAAGGCTTTGGGTATTTAATTGTGGTCTAAGGATTCCATGGTTTCCAGTGACGGATCGTCTGTCAAATTCGACTCTTCTGCTCGTGAACGGAGGGGCTTGGTTTGTTGAAAAGCGAGACTGTCCATGAATTGGCTGGGATTTTTGCTTCGCTGCATGAAGTAATCTTGATTGGGATTCCCTCTGAACACTGGATACCTTTATCCCGAAAATGCAGTAATAACAATAAGGCCCAAAAGAGAATAAACGACCCTCTTAAAACGCATGATAGCTTTAGAACGAAAAATAAGTCGTTTCATGGTAACTCATTCATTATAACGAGCTGTAGTCCCAATCAAACGTAACAATGCTTCTCAATATAATATCTAGGATAACTAATGTATATCGTGTCTACAATGGTCCCACTTCGAGTGAGGAACTATAAGGAAGTACTTCATGCTGACTGCTTATACGACGATGAGCGACACAACCCGAAAATCTCACTCTATCACAAAATTTCCCTGCGTGCTGAATCTCATGCGGCTACCACAGAAGTCCTTCAGTATACGAGTACAGTACAGTACATTATAATTTGTAAGTATTGTCACCTCCCATTTTGGTATGAACGTCTAACGTCACTTCATGCGTCGCGCTTCAATTTCAAATCCAGCACTTATCAGTCCACTCATGGCCAAATCATACGTTCAATACGGAATCACCTAGAAAATTTCAAGCAGGCTACGCGGTTACTGCGATTATACAGTACTTTCAAAACATAATTTTGGATATTAATTAATATACTGCTATGGCTAATGTATACTGGCCGGCAACGATGATTGGAACCAAAAGATACGAAATCCCGGCTCTCCGAAGAATTGAAGTATAATATCAGATCAAGGAAAATACGTGGTTTCCCTACTTGCTGGGAATCCATTGAATGTATAGGATCGACATTGCCCTGGTTTCCATTCTTCCAGAATGACGGCCTGATCATCAGAGAGCTGCCTGAGGGGTAATCAGAGCCGAGTACCTCATCTGCAACCGAGCCCCGGAGGGCTGATTCAATCACCGAGTTTCACCCTACCAATCTCAAGTGGATTCTAACCTCGTGACGAACGCGAGGATTGTTTCCCATTTTGGTCCAAAGACGGATTACTCCGCGGATTACTGCCTGAAGTCCGCCTGGCGGATAATTAGGAATTAAAAGGAGCCTGAGGCAAAAGCAATATCACTCGGCGGCGGATTGCGTCAAGAGTTAATTGAATTCCGAAGTAGCGAAGCAATTCTGCCGCATTTTTGCACAATACCGGAATTACTTTACTTATATATACACAATATCTCACCGAAACGAGCTCTGCTGCTGTTTTCTTGTATCGTGCTTTAAGTCTTTCAAGTTCACTGCATTTCTCCTGATTCTCTTGAAGCAACTGATGCAAAACTTCTGGTTAGACATGACGAAGTAGGTGTCGAAATCCAGACCACACTGGATGCAGGTTCCTTTTGTCCGAGAATCCACATTATCCGGGAACATTTTTGTTCTAATGAAAGAGCCAGTACATCGAACAGAGGTGCTCTTCGGCACAGTTCGCTCCACATGTCATTCGAAATGTAAACGTTTTCGCTTTTCACCTCAAATTTAAGCAGAGTAAAATTTTTTTCAAATATTTTTTTATTCGAGCCAAGTGAACACATTACAAGTTATTTTACCCTTTTTCTGAGCAATAAGGGGTAAGAGCAGAATTTGAATTCCCAAACATGGTCTTTGGTTATGGTAAATCCCTCTTGGACTACGGAATTTGGGAAAACAACATGTGATGAAGCACTTCGGATATAGTACGAGATACAGGCATCCAATTTCTAACAATTTTTAAGAGTTTCTTACTCGTTGATCTCAGTTCCAGCCTCAACAGGCATTTCGGCAAAATGCTTCTTGCAGTAAATGTCAGCATCCCGAGAAAAATAAATCAGTTGCTGAAGGAACACACCACATTCACAACACCGGAAACAGCCTGGGTGCCAGTATTTCTTGGGACACCCTTTTTTAGCTTCGACGACAGCATTTCCTCTCTTGAATGCCTCCTCACAATGGGCGCAATTCTCGCTTCTCCCCATAGCTTCATTCACATATTTCAGAACTCCGATCCCAATTGCTTGTTCCGCTTCACAAATTGATGGGCTCTGTGACTCATTGCTGCGCGTGAAGCAAGTGGACACGAACGAACTCGCCACGGGCGTCAATTCCTGAGTCACGTTCCCCGGGGGAGTGTCGAAGTTATGCCCGTCGTTAAGAATTGCTGGCTCCTTTTCATTCTGTGCTGATGCTGACGGGAGATTCTTGGTGTGAATTGCAATCATCGGCGTAAGAGCTTGATAAGATGTCGCGGCGGAAGATGGAAAGTAACTGCTGTCGCATGGGGATGATTTGTTTTTTCGCAGACTTCGGTCCTTCTGGGTCAAACGAGAATTTCGAGTGAAGAAAATGAGGTGCACAAACTAATCGTCTTTTCAATCGTACTTTCTGAAGAAATGGGTTCGAAGCTAGAGAAGCACGAATCATTTCTGACTCGTATTTAGTCAACTGATTCCTTCCTAAGTGCTCCTTGGACGGACATGGCTTCGACGGAATTGCATCTTTGACGGAGATCCTGTCAACGAACCTCGCTTCGTCGACGTTGCGTTCAGTTACAGATGGGATTCGATTTATCTGGAGTGATTCGAGTTTTTTGTTAAGATAGCCGAGAATTACTTGGTCTGCTTCTTGAGCCGTTAGAAGCATGATAAGGTAGCGAAGTTTCGTTGTATCAGTGCCATCTCCACCGATTATCCTCTTGACTATCGCATCCATGTCATGAGGCAGTTTCATCTCTTCATTCTCTGCGTCTGACTGAGATTGACCGGTTGACAAGGTTATGTTTGATGTTCCTGGGTCTTCACATGATTCCTCATGTCCGAGACTAGCGCTTCATGAAGAATCGATGGATATTAAGCTGCTGTCTGATATCCGTATACATCAACATGAAAATTATTTTCGTCCCATGATATGGATGCTGACAGTTTCTCTTGCGGAAATATAAATGTATTGCAATTATACAGGTGAAAGTTGCATGATCGAAGAAGATTTCTTATTTACTTAATAATTTCAGCTAGCGTCATACGCAAGTCGAGGAAATCTGAGCTTCCGAAGTTTTAACAAGCTTCTATACCTCAGAGCATTCTTCTGGATTAACGTCTGAGGCGTTTCATTTTCTCGGAATGCAGCAATCATGACCACGCCAATTTTTGTTCGAATTCTTCGAATTTCATAATAAAACCAAGAATTTTCTGCTCAGCTATCGTTGAAGCTCGTGATGGCAAATTCAGAATACGCTTCACAAATATCACTCGAACACATACTTTTCAGCAAAAACGTGTCCACGGCTTTCCATTTTTGCCGGATCGGTTGCATCAGATGCCCAGTTATGCTGGTGGTCATTTCGAAGTACTGTATCATTCATGGTTTCCTCAAGATTGATCAGAGCCATGAGTTCAAATTTTCTGCGTGGGATATTCGAACATTTCATTCAATCCCATTTGACGAAACTGTACTGTATATCTGTATTGACAATTGGAATCAAGAACCTACTGTATACTTATGTTGAACAAAATTGCCATGCTTTCATGGATCAACGATCGAAATGTGCTCAAAAGTACTGTATCAAAAAGTCGAAAAGGCATTTGTTTTACATCTGCTTTAAATGAAATGGCGTATTGTAACGCATTGGTATTAATTGGATAATGAAAAATATGCCTTCAAAGAACGGAAAAACTCCACGGAGCTGAACAAAATGCATTCATCAAAATTAATTAGTCATTAATGTCGATGATTCATTCGAAACAATTGCATTTAAGCTTATCTTCTGCGATGTTCGTAAGCTGACCACTGAAGGAACAGATGGAGCGAATGTCGAGATTCATACATGTGCATATCAGTAAAAATGCAGGTTACTGATGACATTATTTTCGATTACGGTTATTACTTTATTTTTGCAGTTCGACGGATACAGTGAAGTTGGAAGTGGTTAAAATAACCTATAATTGACTCGAAAATATTAAAAGCTCATTGATCATAGCGCACCGCTCTTCCCTGTATACCCTAAAATTAGACCGCAATCCTTTTTCTCGCTGTCCTACTGGTGGAGTTGAAACTACATGCTCCCTGATTGCCTTGCAAGTTCCATCGCCAGGGGACCCACTCAATCTTCATCCAGTCATGAATGTGACTATATATACGAACCCCTCGAGGGCACCGACACACCAGAGATTCGAAAGAACCTTTTTCCGCGCGAAGATATATAAACCTAGGGTTTGATGTGTTAAAAATGAAACCAAGTTTTCGCCGGACAGCTGTTCAGAAAATGGAGAAAAAAAGGTGAGCTTCGGTTCCGAAAAGAGGGAATTTTGATCAAGGAAGAAAAGAAGTGTATAAAAAGATCTTCATTGGATGAGGGACTCGAAAGGGAGATTGGGATCATCTCCTGTAGGTACCTTTGAAGGGCTTCGTCTATTTCGAAGGAGATCCGAAGCCTGACTATACGTTCACCAGACACACTAGCGATGGCGTAAATGGGGGATCCTTCTGTGAATTCTGCTAGTCTTTGATGTGTGCTAGTCCTATGAAGGTCTTAACTTGGTTGGTTGCATACAGTTTTCCTTGATCATCGGTAACAGCAGTAAAGTTATGTCCCGCAGCGCTGTACTTCAGCCAACATGCAATCATTTAAGAGTGTACAGTATGCTGTACACCAGCCTAAGCTTACTCTATGAAGACTGATGTCTTCTAAACTGAACATATTGACTGTAGTTTTCTTCAATATTTATCCGAAAACCTCTTGCTTGTTTTTCAAACAACTCTTGGCATATTTGAACATCCATAACTTATTTAACATCTTTAAAACGTGCATTCCTCCCTATATCAATTTTTTGAAGTCCCTGTCTGAATTTCCTTCAAACTATGCATTAAAATCTTCCATTAAACTCTAAGTCGTATTATGCTTCCTCAAACACCAGTAGGTCAAATTTTCTGGAGGTTTTCTGCCTTTTATTTTGTTGACACAGGAAATGACTTGATACATTTTGAAAGGAAGTAAAATATTTATAATATGCAAATGAACCCTTGCCTTCAAGATCATTCCTGTGAACTTATTCAACCCTTGGGCAACAGTATGCGCTCTTTTACATTGCATGGCAGTACTGGGATTTTTTGTTTGTTGGTCTAAAGTTCACCAAAATTCAGCTTTGGGCTGAGTAGCCAAAGTTGGGAATAATCCTGCAAATAGAAAGTAGTTGTCCTGATAATCCCCCAATGCTATAATCTTATGGCAGAAATTCAAACAATTCCACCCTACCATTTTTTCTCTTTTTTTCAGAAATTTGTCTCCATAAAGTTTTTGGGATTTTTCTCTTCTATTCATTTTTCACCCTTGTTTCTACTGCATGGGGCAAAAAATTGCACAAATAAATCCTGGCACTGCTGCCCAAGGGTTGAGAAATTATTTAAGGCCTAAATTTCCTAGAATATTCGCAACATAACAATTTCCTGTATACAGTACTTTTTTTCTTTCCCAAAACGCAATGCTTGTTTCCTTAATTCAAAACCTCCTTAACTGGCATTTTTGTGGATCCCTTGAAGCTCTATTTAAAAATAAAATTTTGGACGTGATGCATTGCAAAATATGAAACTCCCTCTGTTGATATCTGCTCCTTTTGACTGGTGCATCCATGAGATAACTTGTCATAAATCATTTTGCCAAATAGAAGCGCA
Source organism: Notodromas monacha (assembly GCA_905338405.1). Classification (NCBI taxonomy): domain Eukaryota; kingdom Metazoa; phylum Arthropoda; class Ostracoda; order Podocopida; family Cyprididae; genus Notodromas; species Notodromas monacha. The sequence goes on from CAJPEX010002496.1 coordinate 24,867, forward strand.
TATTCCGTTCAATTCGGACAACCATTTTCCTTGATATCAAGAAAACTTGCTACGCGGCAGATCCAATCCTCTCAAGAAGTTGGTTATACGGGAGTAAATGGTGTCGAATGTTTACTACGCTGATCTGGTGTCAAAATAAAGCATGTTTCCGGGTCTCACGAAGTACTTCCCACTGTATATAGTGCAGTACTGAACTTATTATAACGATATACAGAACTCCTCCATGAGTTGTATTCGCGATGAAAACCTATCTTGTCTGCATGAGTGCAACGAGTTATATACTTGCGCTTCGGCCGTTGCACATGAACGAAACACTCATCCGTGCTGTGATTCACTTGGTAGAATTGAATTTATTATTCGGTTTCTTCCTTTCGACGGAAAGGATAGAATTATTGTCTCTACAGTATATATTCGCATGTGTGTGTCTTATTATACGAAGACTTCACTCTTTTTCGGCCTTGTCCGTCTTCAAGGACAAGACGCGATGTGGATTGTTTGAATCATGCATGGCGGCTTTTGAGCAGTTTTCCTCATCATGAAATTGTCTTCCTCGTTTCAAGGATAAGAGTTTGTGCAGGCATACATCCTTGAAGTTGATTTTCGAGTAATTCCTCTCATCCTGGTGTAGTATAGTGTGATACGCTGCAAATGAGAGTGAGTCTCTGAGTGTGATCATAATGCGCGCGTAACCTTTCAAATCCATGACGATGAGTTCCTGTAACAGTCACAGGAGACAACGATTCTGACCGGCTTGGGTGAGCTGTGGAACACTCATGGGATTTTTTTCAGTTTTCTTGCTCTGTTTGGGAAATTTGGGTTCAATTATCGAGGTTAACACGTACGAACGCATCCTCTGAAAATAACTCGTGTTTCATGGGTCCGATTGGACGTGCTGTGGTTCCGATCAGGACGTGCGGGAACGATATGCTCGATATCTCTTTCCAAACTTGAACGTTATTTATGAACGAGATATATGGCACGAAAATTTTTACAAAGCACATAGACCATCATGTATACCGACGTATATCAGCCGACACACTTCGAATTTTCAAAGAGGCAGGCAGCATGCATGCAGTTATCTGTGTTTCTTTCCTCAAAATTGTTGAAAAGGCCCGCGCGCGGAATGTTGGAACATATCTTATGCATCTCCGCGATACCCTGAATGTCAGGCGTGGATTCGAATAAGAACCCGACAGTGCGTGAGGATGAGAAACAAACCTCTTGGGCAAGTACAGTACCATTTTTCGTCGTTCTTCGCTCAATATTTCTTGCTCAGCTTGACCCACGGGTGGCTTTCGTGGGAAGGCAAAAGGAGCAATCGGCGGGTCAACGATGCATTCCTGTAATGACCGGACGTGCGAGGAATGATACTGCTGCCTCCTATATCCTGGATTTCTTTTGTCTTGATTGATGCGTCTCGTGTACAGTATATGGTGTTTCCATACCGATGGTGAGAGATGAACTAGCATCAAAGGGATTATCTTCGTGTGGGATTTGAAAGCAATATGTTGCATGGAGTCAGTAAATGCCATGTATGCTGCTCATAGGTGACAGTGTTATATACGCTACTGGTTCTAAGATTTTTCAAAATGCGTCTTCATAAATATGGTTTCTTTGTCAGTATTTATGTTTTCACTTCAGTAAAACACGCACCCTACAAAGATGCGCAACCAGCAGGTTTTTCAGGCAGAAATTTGGATAGAACTGTATCTCCATTATGAAGATGACACGCCCAAGCACCCCGTTTTTAGTGACTGTAAAGTGGAAATAAATGTCAAAAACAAGAACACCCGAATTTGATTTTGGAATGAATTGAATATGAATTTAAGCAATTTTAAATTGCTTCCGTAAGAGTATAAGTCTATTCCCGATAAAATTGTTCCAACATTTGACATTTCCCATTGGAATCAAGTATCATGCACACCTGAACTTCAAAACCTTTTTGAAAAAAAGGTTCCTGTCCACAGCACACACTGGGTGTAGTCCAAAAGCCCCCCTACCAAAAGCCCCCCTATAGGTGAAAAGCTCCCCTCTGAAAGCCCCCTTGCCAAAAGCCCTCCTAGGTCAAAAGCCCCCCTTGGTGCAAACATTGGGGATTACAGGTATTCTTGTAACTCTTGATGGCAAGCTGCACCTTTCACCAGCAGGCCCAGCACAAGGCCGAGTACCAAAATGTTTGTAAGTTGAGTATAAAAGGGAATCCTCACCTGCATGGTCATCAGTGATTCTTTGAATGTCAATGCATCATCACTTGCTGACTACTGCAAAATCTACAGTTCACCTTGTTGATCCAATGGCTGATGCACTTCAGATCATCACAAATCAGAAGGGCAGTCAAAAGGCAAACTACAATTGTTATTTATTCACAGTTCAGAACACAAAAGCAAGTATTAGATGTTGGGAATGTGCTAATTTGGAAGATGATATGAGAGGGCCACATTAAAAAAAAATGACATGGAGAGCATCAGTGACACTGAGGAAGAGGCAGTAGAAGGTAATTTTGAAGATGACTATTCAAAAGTCCTTTAGAGGACTGATGAAACCAAACAGTCCTTCTCAGGGCCACCAAACACTGTTACAAAACTTGCATTCAATTAAAAAAAAAAGTGGGGGCTTTTGGCATGGGGGGGGGGAGCTTTTGGCAGGGGGGGGGGAGCTTTTGGCAGGGGAATCTTTTGGTTAGGTACTGCAAGCACTCCCTTTTCTCCCTCTCAGTTTTGAGAAGGTGAATTTTAGGTAATCAGGTAATTCAGTAAATATGGCACGCCTGCTCTAGTAGGTATAAATAATTTACCTTTCATTCCTTCTTCAGGAAGAAACATGCTTGAAAGTTGAAAGTCAGGAAAATTTTGGTGTACAGCATCAGTAATGTCATGCATCTCAATACAGCAATTCAAAACCTGAAATATCTGAAGTACAAATGTGACAAAAACATGGAAAAAATCAGAATGGTTGCATGATTGAACTCATTGCTAACTATGAATGGCTCCTTGTCTGCACTTACAGTACTTTAAACTAATCAGAAGTGGGGTCCTATAATGAAGATTGAGGTAAGGGTTCATTTGTCCAACTAATCCTTAACTTCCTTTGGAAACTTATCCTTATATTTTGTACTGCTTTCCTCTTTCCTTTGTCAATACCATAGCCAAAGACCCTCAGAAAATTCAGGTGATGTGGAGGTTTGAGAGGGAGAACGTTTCAGTTAAGGAGGTATTTAGTGCATTGTTTTGGCATTGCTTTTATTTCTGATGAGATTGTCTTTCTTGTTTCCCTTTTTATTTTTGAGATTAAAATATAGGGCATTCTACAAAATGTATCAAATTTGAAAGGACTATATTCATTTTGCTGAGCCTTTGGGCTTCTGAAAATGAAATTCAAGAAGGATAATTTAAAGTCAATTGATTCCTTGTAGTGGGCACAACAAGTTCCAATTGAGTCAGGTATGACAGTTTTACTCATAGCCAGGTACAAGGAATGCTGGAATGTAGGTCATCCGTGAATCCCAGGAATATACAACCAAACTTGGAAAAAAATTACTGATTAATTCTACCTTAATGCTATTATTGAATTAGTCCAATGCAGAATTTTTGATCTGGCATGATCTTAGAAATTGGTCTCTGTCTTGATGCTTAGAATAATTCCTACTACAGTAATTTTTTTACAAAAAATTTGTGGGGACTTCAGAAAAAGTTTGTTGCAACAAATAATTTGTTACAACATGATTTTCAAAAACAGTTACTGCTGGGAAGATAAGAAAAATGAGACCTGCTTATATTACAGATCTTCCTTTTGTGGCATTTTCAGATGTTCTACCATGTTTTAAAAATGATCTTAAAAAGGAATTCAAATATTAATAAAAATGTTACTCTAAAGGCCTATATGAGTTGTTGCCTTGAGAAATGTGGGTTGAACCCCCAGGGCTTTCAGAGAAAAGCGGATATAGGGTGCAAGAAAAAAAAAGATTGGGGAACAACACAACTGAGACAGATGGTAACAAATTCATTGTAAGAAGCAAGAACCCCTTCGTTTTTTTCGGAAGATCTATGGTCACTGTACAGTATGTATATAAGGCTTCATGTAAATTTCAGATCAAATGACCCTACTTTTTCTGGCTCTGGATACGAAACAGCGGAATTGAAAAATGGGAAAATTATGTTTCTGGAAATTTGTGTGCATGTGTATGGGCTTTACATGAATGTTTTCTTCTGCTGAATAACTTTTAACTTTATTTAATTCAGGTCAACAGTTTTCCCCATGTCTAGGAAAGGGATTTATATAAGAACATTTAAAAATGCTATTCTTTATAGAAATCAATACAATTCATAAATATTTTCTTTTAGTGACTCTAATTTTTATAACAAACGTTGCTGAAAATGTAATGTGAAAATTTGAATTCAGATAATCTACATTTCTGGAGGTTATTGGCCTGATCATTTATAGAACTAACAGATATGGAGGCTGGCCTGTTTTCTTGACATTGAAGGTTGTGAAATTTCAAATGATGTGTCACTGCACCTATTTTTTTAGTATGCCAAATGCTTGTGGAGATTTCAGCCCAATTTCTATGCAATATAATGAAAAACTACTCATCTGTAAAACATAAAATTTGACTCAAATTTAATGATGATAAAATATTTCCTTGTTTTCATTCTGAAACATTTTCCATTGTACAGGTGGTGCCCTATGCAATTCAACCCTAATCTGTTGCTGGGTAAGTGTCAAATTGTGAACTGGTTGAAGTGTGAGACAATGTTAAATTGGATGTTTTCTGTATCAAATTTGACATTTTGAATCTCATTGCATGTCAAATTGTATGGCAAGAGGTTGAATTGCAAGTTGATGTCCCAGCAAATTTGACCATCCAATTGTGGGATGTCAAATTGGCATGTAAAACACATGTATTTCAAGTCCTGTGGTTCAGTCCTTGAAAACATATCTTACAGAAAACATAATGAGAAAATTGCATTCAAATCCTTGTATCTATTATAAAAATAATCATAATGGGATGTTCGCAAAGTGTATTCAGAAAATTTTTGGCATTCACCTCTATGTGGAAAATTAGAGCATTAAATGTACATAAGTTTCCAACAGAAAAGAAAGCCTCAATCTGCAAAAAAAAGTGTGCCTCACTGATTATTTTTAAATCATTACTCTGATATTGACCCTCTTTTTGATAACAAAAGATTAGATTCAGCATGAGTTCCTCTTCCAACTTTGTTTGTTCTGTATCTTGGAGTTGAGGTAAATCATTTTTATTCAATTTTTTGGGGGACTTTTCCCTTAGATTCAATGAATGGAAGAACCAATGAAATATATTTGCATTGAAGTTTACAAGAAAATGTGATAAACATGAAGGGACAAGGTCCAAGCACAAAATCCGTCCGCATCTCGGGGCTCTAATAATACATGCCCTCACTAACCCAAATTCCACTTCAAGGGCCAAAATAAGATACAATCTGACAACTCCTTGAAGTTGTGTGCTGGCCGTTATCAGCACTATACATGCACTGTATTATTCTACATCCGGTTTCTTTCTCTCTATTGGCTTTTCCGCCGCAAAATTTCACCCCACAAACGGAGCAGAAACGAAGCCCAATGTTGATGACATCGCCGTATCTGGGATGCATTGTGTGGCATCCTAAAGCCATGCGGAGCACGTACATCAGAAACNTGACAGTTTTACTCATAGCCAGGTACAAGGAATGCTGGAATGTAGGTCATCCGTGAATCCCAGGAATATACAACCAAACTTGGAAAAAAATTACTGATTAATTCTACCTTAATGCTATTATTGAATTAGTCCAATGCAGAATTTTTGATCTGGCATGATCTTAGAAATTGGTCTCTGTCTTGATGCTTAGAATAATTCCTACTACAGTAATTTTTTTACAAAAAATTTGTGGGGACTTCAGAAAAAGTTTGTTGCAACAAATAATTTGTTACAACATGATTTTCAAAAACAGTTACTGCTGGGAAGATAAGAAAAATGAGACCTGCTTATATTACAGATCTTCCTTTTGTGGCATTTTCAGATGTTCTACCATGTTTTAAAAATGATCTTAAAAAGGAATTCAAATATTAATAAAAATGTTACTCTAAAGGCCTATATGAGTTGTTGCCTTGAGAAATGTGGGTTGAACCCCCAGGGCTTTCAGAGAAAAGCGGATATAGGGTGCAAGAAAAAAAAAGATTGGGGAACAACACAACTGAGACAGATGGTAACAAATTCATTGTAAGAAGCAAGAACCCCTTCGTTTTTTTCGGAAGATCTATGGTCACTGTACAGTATGTATATAAGGCTTCATGTAAATTTCAGATCAAATGACCCTACTTTTTCTGGCTCTGGATACGAAACAGCGGAATTGAAAAATGGGAAAATTATGTTTCTGGAAATTTGTGTGCATGTGTATGGGCTTTACATGAATGTTTTCTTCTGCTGAATAACTTTTAACTTTATTTAATTCAGGTCAACAGTTTTCCCCATGTCTAGGAAAGGGATTTATATAAGAACATTTAAAAATGCTATTCTTTATAGAAATCAATACAATTCATAAATATTTTCTTTTAGTGACTCTAATTTTTATAACAAACGTTGCTGAAAATGTAATGTGAAAATTTGAATTCAGATAATCTACATTTCTGGAGGTTATTGGCCTGATCATTTATAGAACTAACAGATATGGAGGCTGGCCTGTTTTCTTGACATTGAAGGTTGTGAAATTTCAAATGATGTGTCACTGCACCTATTTTTTTAGTATGCCAAATGCTTGTGGAGATTTCAGCCCAATTTCTATGCAATATAATGAAAAACTACTCATCTGTAAAACATAAAATTTGACTCAAATTTAATGATGATAAAATATTTCCTTGTTTTCATTCTGAAACATTTTCCATTGTACAGGTGGTGCCCTATGCAATTCAACCCTAATCTGTTGCTGGGTAAGTGTCAAATTGTGAACTGGTTGAAGTGTGAGACAATGTTAAATTGGATGTTTTCTGTATCAAATTTGACATTTTGAATCTCATTGCATGTCAAATTGTATGGCAAGAGGTTGAATTGCAAGTTGATGTCCCAGCAAATTTGACCATCCAATTGTGGGATGTCAAATTGGCATGTAAAACACATGTATTTCAAGTCCTGTGGTTCAGTCCTTGAAAACATATCTTACAGAAAACATAATGAGAAAATTGCATTCAAATCCTTGTATCTATTATAAAAATAATCATAATGGGATGTTCGCAAAGTGTATTCAGAAAATTTTTGGCATTCACCTCTATGTGGAAAATTAGAGCATTAAATGTACATAAGTTTCCAACAGAAAAGAAAGCCTCAATCTGCAAAAAAAAGTGTGCCTCACTGATTATTTTTAAATCATTACTCTGATATTGACCCTCTTTTTGATAACAAAAGATTAGATTCAGCATGAGTTCCTCTTCCAACTTTGTTTGTTCTGTATCTTGGAGTTGAGGTAAATCATTTTTATTCAATTTTTTGGGGGACTTTTCCCTTAGATTCAATGAATGGAAGAACCAATGAAATATATTTGCATTGAAGTTTACAAGAAAATGTGATAAACATGAAGGGACAAGGTCCAAGCACAAAATCCGTCCGCATCTCGGGGCTCTAATAATACATGCCCTCACTAACCCAAATTCCACTTCAAGGGCCAAAATAAGATACAATCTGACAACTCCTTGAAGTTGTGTGCTGGCCGTTATCAGCACTATACATGCACTGTATTATTCTACATCCGGTTTCTTTCTCTCTATTGGCTTTTCCGCCGCAAAATTTCACCCCACAAACGGAGCAGAAACGAAGCCCAATGTTGATGACATCGCCGTATCTGGGATGCATTGTGTGGCATCCTAAAGCCATGCGGAGCACGTACATCAGAAACGGGTGGTGGGAAGAAAAAGAAAAAGAAAAAAAGAAAACCGGACCTTCAGCATCGTTACTGGTCTCAGGTGTCTTTTCTCCCCAATGTAATCCTTTGTTTGACGTACCAAGACTCGACACACATAATACGACACGACATACACCTTAGGGTACGTCACGGAACCTACCTTCCGTACACGTAAGTGTTTAGGGAAAGAGGAGGAAAAGGCAAGGCAACAAAGAAAACATGGCCTGTGGCACAGACCAGTGGATGATATGGGTGGAAACCCCCAACAGTTCAAGGAAATCTTTTCTTTTTTCAAGACTTGTGGGGCAAAGTTGGGATATTTCTGCAAAATTGTGTTCCCATGAGCACTGAAAATAAAATAAAAAATATTGTAATTTTGGACCAATGGGCCTAAGTTGGGAAAAAGTCTGACATTGTTTTATAATCCTGCATATAATTTTGCATAGAAAAAGTTCATCACTGGTTTTAGGGATTATAATTTCCTTAACAAAGAAAAGGGATTATAATTGAAAGTGAAACCCAATGAACAGCCTATTACTGGCTGGGAGCATCTCTATATAGAGGTTTCAAGAAGTTAGATTTATTCTTGCCCCAAAACAACATTATTCAACTCAGAGAATTTTGAATTTACACATCAGAAATACAGTCAACCCCCGACTAACGGACTTGATTTGTGCAAGGGATGAGTCTGTTAGACAAAAAGTCCTTTACACAAATTCAATAACATAAAAAATTGAAAATTTCAATTTTCAACATTAATTTTAAACCAAAAGAAGTCTGTTTGGTGGATTTTGTCTGACCAGAGTCCACAGAAAAGAGGGGTTACATTAGGAAACAAACTGCATGGTTCTGAGCTGTGTGTATTATGCTGTGCTGTATGTGGAATCCCATGCAGTGCCTTGGATGGAAGGCATGTGCATTCACAAAAGGGAAAGAGGAGGAAAAGGCAAGGCAACTAAGAAAACATGGCCTGTGGCACAGACCAGTGGATGATATGGGTGGAAACCCCCAACAGTTCAAGGAAATCTTTCCTTTTTTTAGGACCTGTTGGGGCAAAGTTGGGATATTTCTGAAAATTGTGTGCCCATGAGCACTGAAAATAAAATGAAAATATTGTAATTTTGGACCAATGGGCCCAAGTTGGGAAAAAGTCTGACATTGTTTTATATTCCTGCTGATAATTTTGCATAGAAAAAAGGTCATCACTGGTGGTGGGGATTATAAATTCCTTAACAAAGAAAAGGGATTATAATTGAAAGTGAAACCCAACAAACAGTCTGGTACTGGCTGGGAGCATCTCTATATATAGAGGTTTCAAGAAGTTAAATTTATTCTTGCCCCAAAAAAATATTATTCAACTCAGAGAATTTTGGATTTACACATCAGAAATACTGGACTTTCAAACTACATAATACAAGATCAGACAAGGTCTTTGATATGATTCAATGAATTATTTTGAGCCCCATACACTCCAAGAAATGGCAGTGGAAGGAATTCTGTGCTACATTTTTTGGGAAGAAGAAGAAAGAGGAGGAAAGTGGTTTTTCTTGAGTGGATTTTTCTGTGTTTCTGTTTGGTTTTGGGGGCAAATGTAAAGACAACCATGGGGCTGTGATGTAAAGGTTTTGGGATTACAATAGGCAAGTTCTTTGGTGATGAGCTCTCTATTATATAAGGTCCAGCACTGGTTTCAGGGGTGCAGAGCAGATTATTATACAGTGAGACCCCCACATGCGGACGCCTTGACATGGGGACATTTATTTTTTAACAAAAAAATCATAAAAAACAACCGACATGAGGACACTGACTCAACCTGGGGACATCGTAGGGTAAAATTCCAAAATAAATTTTAGGAAAATCTATTTTTATAAGGCTTAATTGCAAGAAAGAGATGTTTCCAACCTAAGATCTATGCAAGAAAAATTCTTTGGTACTTTTCCCATCATTTTCCCATCCATTCAGCTAATTTAAAAATTGCCCTATAGCACAGAGGTACTTGCTTCTAGCTCTCTTTGTGACATGGATGTTATTTTTCCAAATGCCAACTTTTCAATTTACTGTACAGAGGCACACTATTCAATGTTCCAAATGTTCATATTGGTTTGAAAAGATATTCTTTGAATCAAATTCAAGTGGCAAAATTTTTTTTCATGAAATTCTGAAGAGTATTTCTTCCATAAAACAGCAATTAAAAATTATACAATGTAATTCTATGGGAAAACAAGATTCGACTTAGGGACATTCCGACTTGGGGACACTCTTGATACACCAATTACGTCCGCATCTCGGGGTCTCACTGTATTTACTTAATGCCACTTGCCACAGTCCCCAAAAACTGGGTTGCATTTTTCTTGGGTCCCATACGGTTTTATCCCAATGTTTTAAGGGTTCTTACAATGCAATTCTCTCAAGATTTGTTTTTATCCTAGTCCCTTGACTGTTTGGCGGAGAAAAGAGAGAGAGAGAGAGTATTTTCCACCAGTATTTGCTTTGCAGGAAAGAGAGTCAATGAATGCTTTCACATACTTTGTATTGCATGTTATGTAAATTGGAAAATAGGATATTTTTGTGTGGAAACAATCAACATTCTCAAATTCACATTGTGACAGGATTCAGTTGAATGTAAAGAAAGTCTTTCTCCAGCCACAAAAATTTGCCACTTGCATGTCAATTTGCCAGGCAAAACCAAAAACAAATTTACTGGAGCTTATTTAGTCATTAAAATCAACCATTTTCTTCAACTTGAAAAAATCCTTTGCCATGGCAAACCATTTTACTAAACCTGACTATAGCAGCATACAGTTTTCCTTCCAGCTCAATATATAATAGAATACCTGTACTCCATAAAAAATAAAACCATGGGGGAAAAGAATCCATAGGCAAACAGGAATTGATTTTGTGGTTAGGTGATCACAAGTGTGGAGAGAAAATCCTTGAGCCAGAGGGAAATCGATCCCAGGTTTTTTCTCTCTCTCTTCCACACAACTGAGTGAACAAACGAGATGTGAGGCTGACATTTTATTTTCTTTTCCACGTTGAAGAAGGATTTACCTCTCGTATGCTATACTTTCTTCTTCTGCAGAAATGAATCCAGGGCAGGGTTTATCCCGGATTCATGGGATTTCGACGGAAGGGCATGAATAGACGATTATGACGGCGTACAAGACGAATAAGAAGAGAATGAAAGGTATTCCTGGAATTCGGATCCAACAATGGTTTCCGTTTTTTGTTTTTGTGTTTTGAGGGAAAAGGTGGCTTGTATCCTTATGCAGGATTCCTTTAAATTTTCGAATGAAGCATGTGCATGAATTGGGCATAAAGTGGAATTCAAAGCTGTTTTCTCTTGGAAATTAAAAGAAAAGAACATTCAAAATTCCATTGCAATAAATCGCTTTATTAGAACGCATTTCTGCTTATAACAATTTATATTCAACATTTTAAAAAGTTTCGATTTTTCGTATTACCTCAGCTTAACGTTTTTATAGTATAATTGGAAGAATAGGGGAAAACCCAATTTGCACATAGTTTAAAAATCATCAATAAAATATAAATGCTAATCTTTCCATTGCAAAAAGTTTGAAGCTCTGATAAAAATTCATCTAGTTTCATTTTAGAATTTAAATATGGTAAATGTTTTGAAAAATATGGTTGAAAGGTTACTTGTTTATATTTCAGAGAACATACAGTTGTTATTGGATAAATTATCTTCTATAAGTTCTAATATATGTACTGTATTTTTTGTTTCTTTCTGCTTATTCTTCATTAACGATTTCAATAAATTTAAGAAAACAAAGGCCTGAAATAAGATATATGTTCAAATTAGGAATTTCCTATATTGTTTCATCAGAGAATTCAAATTATATGACAATCCGTTCACATGTATTTTGTGTGAATATAATGTACTGTAATTTTAGTTCAATCTATTTAATACCTGTTTCTCGCAAAATGTTAGTCCTACACCTTTGATGAAAAAACATGAATCCAATTCAAATGCATTTTTGAGGTCATAGGAGTTCATTTGAACAATATTCTACTGTATTTCAAAAGTATGACATTATTTGAATTTGAAGATGAAATGCTTTGGTTCAGTAAGGTATTGTTCAAATATGAGTTTTTTGAAATTTTTCTTAATGCTGTATACATCAGAAATTTTTGTAGGATTTAGAAGATGATTTTTTCGGATGACAATGTTTGAAAGGACCAGACTAAAATCCACAATTCGCAGACAAAGAAAAGCACACGTCAGCAAGTTTTTCCTTTGATATTTTCAAAGACGCAATCGATAAAACGTAGCATAATTTCAAAGTCAATTTTGCTCCAGAAGCAATACCTCATTTATGCTAATTACTGATTCATGATTTACGCTATTCAAAAATTATGATGCTTGCATCGCAATATTAAAAATGTTTGCTGATTTTTCTTATTTTTTCACGCGAGGATTTATTTTGATAATTCTCAGTTTTATCAATATTTTTCCATTTTTCCATTTCAAGGGCCAGGGAATTTTGGATTTTTCTTTTAGAATTCTCGCCATCTTAAATTCATTTCAGTTTGGGAAAACTCAAGTGTCATGACATTTTCTGTAGAAAAAGAAATGCCTCGCAAAAATGAAGTACCTATAGATGAGAAATGTTTTTCTCCTCCGAAAATTTCCTGAGCATCATCTGAGATCAAATCGCCAAAGGGAAATTCTATCTGGGAAGTCATGCTTCTTTTTTATTCTTCTCATCTTTAGAAATACCATCATGCGTGTTTTCCACTCAACAAAAGAAAATCCCACTGTTGTATGGAAAATGAGGCAACAATAACAGCAAGAGAAAAAAATGGGAAGAAGGCGTCATGAAGAATGGGATGGGCGCCGGAAAAAGTCGTCATTTCCCATACAAACCCCATACTGTTGGCGACTTATTGTGAGACTGGTGGAAAATGCCAGACAAAAAGCTTCTGGCCCTTGCTCTGATTTCCATCAGGCTCTTGTTATACAGTATTTTGCTTTTGGACTCATCTCTGTGTGATGGGGGATCTGTTCTTGTGTTTTTGGGAGAGGGGTTTCATGATGTACATCTCTTGGTATTGTTCTATATTCATGTGGGGTTGTTGATGCTGGTTGAAGTTTGAGATGATCAAGATTTCCAGCAAAAATACATAGGGAAGATTAGACTTGGAGACACTTGAAAGTTTGAAAAATCTGAGCTGACATCTGCACATTATGTCTTGACCTATACTGACAGCATTCTTCCAACTATCTCTAGAAAATGTTAAAAAAAATCTTTCTCAAAATTTGGATATCTGTTCAACAAATTCAGCTTTTTACATATTCACAAACCTTAAAATGTAATGTTTCCATTAATTTACTCAAGTTCATGACCAAAAATGCTCAATTTTATGCTCATTTTTTGGAGTAGTTCTATCATATGTGCACAGCTTAGCAAAGCACATTTTTTCTTAGCTTTTTGAAATCTATTTGATGCAAAATGAATCATTTTATTTTAGGGTGTTTCTGCACAGTCACATTCTGCAGATTTAAGTTGAGAAACATATTTTTATTCAATTTATATATAATTGTGCAAAGGATTGCAGCAAGTGGTACCTTGCAATCCAGCCCTAATCTGTTGCTGGACTAAGGTTGAATTGCAAAATGGTTTCAAATAGCATGTTTTCTACATGGCATTTGACTTATATATGTATAAACTGTGTAAATATATACATACATACATGCAGTATATATATATATATATATATACAAATGTAGATTTTTGGGAGCATAATGTAGTCATATTGCAAATTATGCAGGGAATCTACAATAGAAAGCAGTCTCCATTAAATGCTGAGAGAAAAAAGGTCTTTTTCAAATAAATGAGGAGTGCCAATATATCTGAGCATGTAAAGTGATTTGTGTTTTTATAGGAATTTGATCATCAGAGGGCCTATAAGTTTTAATTCAACAAATTGAACAGACTAAAAGGTCCCAGTTTATGTAGTCTTTTCCATGAAATACTTTGGTAAGCACATGTAACAAGTACAGTATTGAGGACATGAAAATGATTTGCTTTATCCTATTTTTTAATTCATGGACAGAA